>JARJDW010010915.1:0-14710 GCA_030264715.1 Adinopsis sp. GC000173
TTTGTGCAATGTCTATGACCCGCTGAAGGCTTAATCCAGCGTTGATCATGACAGATGTATATGTGAGTGGTCTGAAAAGTTTCGAGGCCTTTCTTGTTTCGCTCTTTTTTGTTTTTTATGTTTTGCATCCATTTTTAAAAATATGTTACGCTCTCATTTCTGTAAACAACGCTAAAAGACGATAAACAAAACAGCAAAAAACAGCAAAACGTAAAAAATATAAAAAAGAACAACAAACGCAATAGAAAACATAAAGAAGCATGAAAACCACAGAAAATCATAGGATAAATGTAAAGAAATCATACAAAAACGCGAAAAATGTAAAAGTGAAGATAAAAACATGAAATATAATGGAAATTAAGGCTTGGAACTTTTCAAACCGCTCTTATAGTATATAAAATGATAACCAAGGCAAAGAATTACCTTTTAATCGATTTGTTTGCTTGTTTGCGTCCGAACGCAACTGGTAACCCCAACGCACCCATCGCCACCGTTTCGCAACAGTTTTCCACTTCGTCGTCCATTTTACAATTTAGCAGCGAATTGCTTATCGATTCAATTACACGCTTACCGATTTTCGACTTGGTGGTGAGTTTGATCGATTCGCTTTCGTCGACACTGCTATGATTGCTGCTGCCCTTATAATGCTTTGTGTGCTTTAACACTTTCAGGACACCAAGACCACCGCCAGCGCACTCGTCGATACTTTGCTGCCCGCTCACAAACTTATTGTAATGTTTCATATACTCGTCCTCGTAGTGCTGCTTCCACAACACATTCCATTGCATCTCATAGTCGGCGCTATCATCGAATTCGACGGAGCTGCTAGAGCTCAGCGAGCTTTGTACAGAACTGATCGATGAGAAACTATCCGAATTCTTCGAACTTTCACTCAATTCAATCGAACTGACGGTCATACGCGTCACATTTGTCATAGAATCGACGGTGCGAATTGAACCGCTCGCATGCGAGCCGCATCGACTGCTCAGCAAGCGCTCTGCCTCCGTTTCGCAATCGACGCTCAACGGACTGAGCGGATTCCAGCCTTCCGATATATCAGCGTTGAGACGATCGAGCGAATCGCTGCCAGATAGATTGCGCACCAAGTACTTGTTGCGCTGTCGATCGTCCACCAGCACCTTATGCTCCTCGATGATACTCAACACCGGCTGTTGGTTTTGTTGTACTATCTGTTGCTGGTCGATGTCTTTCTTATCGAAGGTAAATTTACTGCCGCCACCATAAGTACTGCTACTCGTCTCCGGCGGATGATGATGATGGCTCACCTCGTCCTGCAGGTAGTCCGGATTGATATAGTCGCTGTACTTGCTGATCCACGAATTCCAAATCAGCGTCTCGCCGTGATCCGCCCAGAATTTGTGCCAAGCAGCATCGGCGCCGACCACGTGCTCGGTGAGATCCGCGCCGCTATCGCTCGATTGTAGGCCGCCGCGTTGTTGTTGCTGTTGGCGCGCCGCCGAATGTGAATCACGTAGGCTGTCGTGCTCGTCGGTGGAGATGTTATCTGTGTGCGATGCGCTGCAGTAACAGCTTAATACCTCTCCGTCGCCGTTCTACAATAAAAAACAAATAGATTAAATACGGCGGATTTCTTCGATGTATTTGATTAACTTACGTCCGGTTTAATTGTTGCGTCGTCCGGTTTATTGTACACCTCGTCGTCATCGTCCAAATCGTTCAAATCGTCTGTGGTGGGTTCTTGATTCTTGCTTTTATCGTCTTTGCTTCTTAAACAATAAGTAAGCGTTGAAAGTTACTGATAGATTTATTACTATGGTAAGGTAGCATTGTTAATTTTTTTGTTGTAAAGGTGATTATAACTTAAATAGTTCAAATGAATACATGAAAAAAATAGAATAATGAATAGAATTATTTTTTGAAGTCTGTGGAAATATACTGTTGGATGTAAGGATTGGAATATTGTAGTGAATTATAATAAATTTGCTTTTAAAGTAGGAATAATTAATTAAAGTAGTTCAAATTTCAATGATCTATCAAAAATTTGCAGTAATGGGTAAAAGTGCAATTAGAAATAAGCAATGCTTTTGCAAGTTTTCACTCATTGATGTCGTGAAAATTATATAAAAATCAATTTAAAAAAATAATTCTTAAATACTTCTAATTATTATCAGTTTTAGGAAATTTATTTACTATAGCATTGTTATTTTCATTATTATAAAATTTGATAGAAATTATTGATTAAAGTGGTTCTTTCAGTTACCTGACAATATTTTGCAAAATGTATAAGAGCAATAACTAAAACAATGCTTTTATTCATCTACATTTATAAAACTATTGAATATCATGAAAATCAACCCAAAAATATATATAGTTGCAGCCAGATCGTTCGCAACACAAATTAGTGAACACAAAAGAGCTTCTTCAATCTTCAATCGAACTTTGAAACTAATATACTACACCACCATTGCAAAGGATTAAGCCTCAACCTCTTGCAAGCACGAGGGATTGTGTAAAACTAAACCAAGAATGACTCCTTTACTAAATATTAAAAAATTTACCAAGTAAAAACTTCTTCAATCAATTAGAATAATTTTTTTAATGAAATTTGGATCGAAAATAGGGATAATTAATTAAAGTAGTTCAAATTTCAGTAATTCTGCAAAATGAATAAATGCAGTTTTTAAAAATAGGCTATGCTTTTATTAACTACGGTATAAAAATATTGAATATCATAAAAAATATACAAAAAAAATCAACTCAAATAAATAATAATTATACATAATTTATAAAACAAGATGTTCGACAGGTATACATATTGATATATATTACGATTCGAATTGGGATATGTTGAAGTTGAGCAGTTCGTTGCGCGCCTGAAAGTACCCAGTATCGGTTGGATCGTGCGGATCAGGCACGAAAGGCGGCTGCATCGACAGCAAATTATCCCAATCGATGTGCGCGAAAGCCGGCATACACATCACCTCGTCGTCGCGCGGTCTCAACTCCGGATCGATGGTGAGCAGTGCCTCGATCGCCTCCACCACCGCCTCGGAGAGCGCCTCATCGTCGGTGGGCCATTCAATGTTCTTCGCCAATATGTTATTGAATACCTCTTGCGGTGTGGCATCGTTGAACGGCGTCACGCCCGTGACGAATTCGTAAAAGCATACGCCGAGAGCCCACCAGTCGACGGCGTAATTGTGCCCGTTCTTGAGGAGAAGCTCGGGCGCGAGGTAATCGGGCGTGCCGAGAATGCGCTGATCGCTGCTCCACTGGCCGCGACGCACCGATTTCGGCGTACGGTAGGGTGTACGCGGCGTTTTCGGCGTGGATGGAACGCTGTTTGGTATTGGACTGACTAGATGCTCATCGTTGACGCCGTCGTTACAATCATCACCAGCACTACTTTCCTCCTCCCTGGATTGTAGTTTTTCAATACAACTCTTGCTAAACTCAAAAATCGCTAATTTATCCTTTTTATTGTGCGGGTTCGGTTTATCAAACGATACCGGTGTGCTGAACGTAACACCCTTCGGTGGACTATTTGATTCAACGCGTAGTAGTTCAATCTCGCCAGTCAGTCCTGTCGCTTTGATGGCTTTGCGACGATTTGTCGGTGATACGGGTGAACGATATTTTCGTTTACGATCGGCTCGGCACGTGGAAACAAAGCAACGTCCGATAACTACACGTCGACTAACCGGCGATCGATTCTCATTGGCGGTGGCGTCGCTCTGATGCGAACCACAATTCGTGCATGTATGATACGACGAGCTGTTCTCGAACGATGATGGCGTATTAGTGGTTTGATGGGCGGAATGAAATGGTACGACACCACTCACATCACTCACATTGTTCCCTTCGTCCAATGTGTCTTGCTTCAATACGCTGGATACACTTAGCTTATTCGTGCTGTCCGTATACGAACCATCGCTCGAATTTAAACTGTTCTTGCGCTGGGATAATTGGCGTGAATTACCCGAACCAAAACTGAAATGTGTGGTGAGGCTGAGTAGTTGTCCGGGTGTGCGTGTACACAAATTCGGTGTTAGATTATCGAAATCACTGATCTCCAAGTCGCGTGAGATTTGTACACGCGATAATCCAAAGTCGGTGAGCTTAACATGCCCGTCCTTGCTCAACAGCATATTGTCCGGCTTGATATCGCGATGAATGATGCTGTGACTGTGTAAATACCTCAACGCCAAGCATACTTCAGCCACGTAGAATGTCGCCATCGCCTCATCGAAGAAACCGTAAATGCTCAACAGCGATTTTAAATCACCGCCAACCATATACTCCATAACGAGATAGATCGACGATGCTGTTTGCAACGAATAGAATAGATGCACACAAAATGGACTCTTTGTAAGGGCGAGCGCATTGCGTTCCTTCGCCACCTGCGATACCATATTTTTATTCACCATTTCGGTCTTCTTCATCACCTTGATCGCGTACATCACATCCATGTTCGTCTTCTTACAGCCCAAAAACACCTTGCCAAAGGCGCCACGACTGATCGGCTTGATGATGCAAAAGTCGTGTATCTCTGGCAGCTTCGTTAGGCTGTCGCTCAGCTTCACATTCTCCTTATTCTCGCCCTCGTCCATTATTTACACATTTGAAGTGGAAGTTCTGTAACCGATAACCTACAAATCGAGGCCGGAGTGCTTTAAAAGCATCGCGCTGCCAACCGCACTAAAATCCCTAGTGTATACAATACATTACAAAAAATATCAAATAATATATTTATCACACACGCAAAATATTAAATCTTAGCAATTTTAGATATTAATAGCTGTGATTATTGATAAATATTATTGATAAATAAATGCATTTTTATATATTTTTATGAACAGGTATTGTTGATGTATTCAATTTGTTACCAACCTCACCTACACTTGAAAAAAATATTAAATATGTTCATTACAGAAAAAAAAATTAAAACTTTCCAATATTCAGCACAATTAGCATAGATTATTTGAAAATGAATTAAATTTTATATTCTTTAATAGTTAATTACGATTGGTGTATTTAACTTATTGTAAACTTCACATCACTCAATACACAATAGCGATGATACATCTTTCTATTTAATCGAACAATTCTATGAAATTCACTACACAAACACTTGCATTCCGCTCAATTTGCTTTAAATATTAATCATCTATCATTAGACGTCGTAGGCATGCAATGAATTTTAGCATACATACACCATACGGCTTAATACATAAAAAATCTGTTAAATTATTAATGCCAGCGATCAAAACACCGCAGATAAACAAATTACGTACCAAGCAAGACAATTTCATTCTCTAATCGATTTATCCGATTGATTGCTTAAGTGAATTTATACAACAGATTAATTATGATCGAATGATGATTGTAGCATCAAATTAATGTGAATTTCTGTAACATTTAGATTGTTTTTAATGCTCACCTAATAAAAACGCGTGTGCACAAGCAGTAAATGTTATCAAGAATTTCATTATTTTTCAGGTATAATTCGGCGAGCGGATACCACTCCACGTCACTGCACATATTATGCACCATACATTATTTGGTTTCGGCGTGTGATTGCAACAGATTTCGTCTCGGATTCGTTGAATTGAATTGGAACGCAAACTAAATTATCACCAGCGAGTACATGTTTAGGTTATGTTTGTAATGTACGACTTCGGTATTGTGAAACGTCAAACGCTTGTGGTAGTTCAAATATATTAAAAAAAATCAAATATTGCAATGTTAATTAATTTGCATTGAATATGTAACGTAACATGCTTTATTCGCAATAACATTTGAGTTTTAACGTACAAATGCAGAAATATAAAAAAAAGTTGATTTTTTATGAAACATAAACAAACTGAACTAAAACTGCATTTGAAAATTGAAATGCATGAAAAACTAGTAGGTGTTCTTTGCAAAAATGTCAAAACTTAATAATAATTACAGGTAAGTGTCTTAAAGTTTCTGTTTGGTGTACATTTCTTACACTAAATATCTAGCATCTCAAAATAAATTGTTACACACGTTTTTGTCCATAGCACCAATAAAGCACAGAATGCAGATTTCCGCAAGCTGGACACAGTTAGCATTTTCCATTCTGCGCATCTTGCTTCTTAACACTGGCCTTCGTCTTTGATTCGTTATCCTCATTAATATTTTAAATTTGCGTAAATAGTTAGTTTTAAAACATGGAAAATGTCAAAAAAATAGAACGGGATGTTTGTGAAACGTCAAAAGTGATAATTAAAACGGTATATAACGAATTGTAGTAATCATGAAATTCGCTTCTGTCCATAACATCGATGAAGCGTTGAATGATTTTATATCTGGTTCAGTTGGCGGTTACCCATTCGACGCGTCTTATTCTTCATCACTCGCCTACATTTCTGGCTCGTTATCCTCATTATTCATTAATATTTTTAATTTGCGTTAAAATATATACTTATAACATGAAATCCAGAAAATGTGAGGTGGGTAATCCAAATAACTAAAACTGTATTAAAACCCAGTAGGCGTTCTTTGCAAAAGTGAAAAATTAATATTTTCTGGTATCTTGTAATTCTTATTTTTTACACCCTTCTTTTGCCCAATGTCCAAAATTATGAAAATAGCATCGATGAGGCGCAGAGTATTATTCACTGATTCACTGCTTTCTATTCGACTCATCTTCTTCTTTATCACTCGCCTTCTATATTTGCGTTAATAGATAGTTTTAAAACATCAATACAAAAACTAGCCCTTTTTGTAAAAATATCAATAATTTTACACCCGAGTATCTTAACTTTTTAACTTCTTACAAAACTCTTTCACTAAATGTCCGATATCGCGAAACGAATCATAGAAGTCATCAAACTCACTTTTCTCCATGGAATCGATAAGGCGAAGAATATTCGCTGATTTTCGTAGTGTTTTCTATTCGAAGCGTCTTCCTCCTTGTCACTCGCCTCCATACCCGTTTTATTATTCAACAAAATATTCTTAATTTACTTTAATAGATAGTTTTAAAACATACAAGAAACTAGTTCTCTTTGTGAAAATGTCAATAATTGATTTTAACTCGCAAGTATTTTAAATTTTTGGTTTCTTACAAATTTCTTTTACTAAATGTCCAAAATCGCGAAACGAATCGTAATAGTCATCAAACTCACTATTGTCCATAGCATCAATAAAGCGCAGAATGATATTCACCGATTTTTGTACATCCGGCACAGTTGGCGGCTTGCCATGCGACGCGTCCACCTCTTCATCGCTGCTTACCGCTTTCTCCTGCTCATTATCCTCCTCTTCCTGCACATCCTCGACTAGTTCGAGATTATGTTGTTTCTTGAACTTCAACATCCAACGGTAACTCGCTGTAAAGTTGGCGATATTCAGGTGTTCGGCGAGTAGTGTGGCGGCATGTCGAATCTCGCCTTTAGTTATTTGCACACCGGCGGTACGATGCTCCTCATACCATTTTAGCAACGCTGCATCCAATTCGTCGGTTGCAAACTTTGTTGTGCTGCGTTTGACGTCCAGCCGCGTACTATACCGTTTGGCGGTACTTTTAGGTTGTGGATTTGTTTTAGTTGACTTGTTGACGTCTTTTTCCTTCATTGCCGTTTTAATAACAGGCGTTTTTCTGATTATAAGTGATTGTTTGCGTTTGCCTGTTGATTGTTTCGAGACCAATGTGACTTCATCAAGTGTCTTGATTGAAGTTAATGTAACCGGTCGAATTATTGTAATGTCACCCATTTCCATTGTTGATGATATATCAAGCTTAATTTTGGTCTATCAATGCGAATTAAACATTATATTAGAATCTTCGTTTTTCTAACCTCAAAATTGTGTTTTATCGTTTACTACCCAGATACCTAATAACACAGTTATTATATTACTTGTATTAAAAGATAATAATACTTACACTACTAATTAACTATATTTAATGTTTAATTACATTTTGATAATTTAATAACATGAGAAACCCGGTGTAAATATTTTAGTGCGCTATAACTGCCATGCTGCGAATGTGTAAGAAGAGTTGCCTACGTTATAGATTGATATTAGAAATAATAAAAAATACATATTTTTGCGTTAGATGCAAGTTAAGTAATAATTTCATAATGGGATTTTAATGATTTTATAGCTGATAGATTAATTAACATCAATTAATTAAACACATTATCGATAATAATGAAGTTGGCAACGATTGTTTTGACAGTAGTTCACTAAACAATTAATTGAAAGTGCTGTTTCAAATAAATTTATTTAAATTTATGAAGATTTGCAATCAAGGTGAGTTTTAAATAAGTTATCATTACGTAAAAAACAAATAAATTGATTGAGTAGCGTATAAAAATACGCGCTTAACGAGTTAATAACAATCATTAATGCAAATCGCAAATTTTTTTCTATTCGTACCATCTTTCACTTTTTCGATGAGCGCCTCTAATGAAAATGTACGACCGATTGGGGGGCAATCAAGGCCGTTACACTCACATCATCATCCCATCGAATTTCTAATCAGCGGTAATTGTTGCGCCCAAAAATAAAAAACGCGAGCCGTATAATTATCGAATTGCACAAGATGTGTGGTGGACGACTGGCTGGACGTCAACCATCGATAATGTTGATGATGATGATTTATCAACAATTTAGAAATCGCATCGGGCCGGACACACGCTATAATTAAAATACTAAGCAACCGGTGCGATATCGCAAAAAGCGTTATTAATGGCGTCTCGCGCAGTGAAATTGCGGGGACACGAACGCAGAAGCGGACATTTGCTTCCTCGAATGTCAGGCGTGTAAGTAGGTAGGTGTTACGTCAATTTGACATTTCTCAAGTAATTTTTACAACTTTTTTCAATAATTTTCATTATTTGAGTTAAAAAATAGTAAATGTTAAGAGAAGTAGGAATATGGATGTGTTAGTCAAGAATATAATACGGTTTAATACAATTAGGCATTCCAGAGTACTGCCAAACAGCTACTGAGGTACAACCTGTCAATATTTTTTTCAAGAAAGAATAGCTCTCAAGCAAATCTAATATGTATTAAAGTTAGAATAATGTTCAAAAAATATCGTAAAAAGGTATTTAGGAAAAATTAGGGTCATCTTGTCGTAAAAAAATTATAATATATTTTAGATTGACAGGTTGTACCTCAGTAGTTAAAATGACATATTTTGGAATGGCTAATTTGATGTTATTTTGATACAATTTTTGAGGTTAAGAATGGTAAAACTCAAACTCATTATTTTTTATTACAAATGAGGGATATTTCTTGACTTTTTAGCGGAATAACACCTAAAAAAGGCTTAAGCATATTGAAATCAAGTTTTCGATGAAAAATTTGCAAATTATTACATCCGTGTTGCTTTTACAAACAGAAAGTGGCTGTATGCAGAGTCCTCGAGTATCAGGCGAGTAAGTAATTGTTACGTTGACATTTTTTAATTACTTTTACGATTTGTGATTGTTTTTAGAAATTTCCATTATTTGAGTTAGAAAAAAGTTTGCTGTTTAGATATCTTATCTCTGAGAAGGTAATGCACAATTCTTTTTAAGAAACAAAAAACTAGAAAAGTTAATTTTTACCATTTATGTTTGTTTGTTTGAGTAACATTTCTTGTCGTTTATTACAATTATAATAATTTGCACAATTTTATGATGTTTGGTTCAATTATTGAGGTTAAAAAAGGAAACAATAACAAAACTAATAAACTCATAGGAGATTTAGTTAGATTTTAGAAGAATGACGCTTAAAACATTACATATACAAAATATTACATCCGTGCTGTGCTGCTTTTGCAAACAAAAAAGGTGGCAATGTAGAGAGAGACAGAGAGGGAAAAAATGGGTTTAATTTCAAATAGGATGTGAATGAAGGTTGGTGTAATTGATTATCTGCAAATTGCATGCGAAATCGTTAAAATTTTATGATCCAGTAAATGTGCACTTTGTTGATTTACTATTAGAATGTAGAACAGCCAAGATTAAAATGCAACAAATGAATGGTGAATTGAAATTTATACAAATCTCAAAGTGTACACTCGGAAGTAAATGAATCTGATGGAAACTATAAGCATATTGTCTTATTATTGAATTTTTGATATAACTGCAAAAATGGGATTTTGCAGAAAAGTTGGTTGAAGAGAAGAGGCGATAGTGGGCTGGGTGGCTTATTCTTTTAGTGCTAAAATGTTAACATTAAACAGATTGGTTTGATTTGATTAATTTTACTTGCAGATTACAAAAAGGGAAGGATACTTGCTACCAAAATGGGGTGTTACAGAAGTGATAACATTCAGGTGGCTTATGCTTCTAGTTACTCTGGTTAATTTTTTATTATATTATTGCAGTTTACGGGTAAAATTAATAAAAAGGAATAAGAAGCTGTAAAGTAACGACAATAACAGAAAAAAACAGAGAAAATAGCTGAATATAAATTGAGAAAGTCTAAAATTTATCGGAATCTTGTTCAAAGGGTAAGAGTTTGGTCTTCTTGTAAAACTATTCAGATTGATTTGTTTCAAATCTTATTCTAAAGTTGAGAGTTTGATTAGCGTTTTGCTAATATAAAACAATTCCAATTCGTTTGTTTCCGAGTGTACCGTACCACCTATATGTGCGAAAAAATCGTGTAAGGTGCTAAAACACACTCACTCACTGAAAGAAGTAATTAAGCGCGCTATAAGCGGGCTCATTATTGCCATCATGAATAGTATGTGTGTGTGTGTGGTATTTTATTAACAACGCTTTTAACTGCATCGTAAAAAAGGCAATTTTAATCTATAGTAAGTGTACAATTTCGCATTGGCGGCTTTTATCCATATATTCCATTAAAAAGCGTTTAACGGTGCACGCAAACATATTATATTATATATATCCGTGAGTTTTTACGTCTTATTTTTCCACAACGCGATTTTCACTTTCAACTTGAAATCGGCGGGCGTTGTTGTTGCCGTTGATTTCGAATCGGCTACTGATTGACTTTGCAAATGCTTCTTTTTTGTTTTAAAGTTCAATGCTGCTGTTGTTGTTGTTTTGGTTGTTTAAGCAAATCCTGCAGCTCTCGATAATTGCGCACACGAGAAAATCTAAATATTTATTATTAGTAGGTGTATTCGCAATTGTTTGAGAAACTTTTAATTGCAATGAAATTTTTTGACATTTACATGCTTTTGCCTACATTTTTGCATACTTTTACATTTTCTAGTTATAATTGTTTTAATTTTTGATAGAGTGTTCTAGATTTCGTTATTTTGCAGCTGTTTGTTTTATTTTGCAGAATTCCAAAAATAATTTGGAGGTGCTGCCACTTTTTTTGCAGTGTGTTTTGCTTTACATTTTTACGCCAATTTTTGGATAATTAATGTCTCTACAATGTTGTTTGTCTCTTCTTGAAGTGTTAGTGTATTTGAAGTTCGTAGTTTCTTCGATATTTTCTAACTTGTTTTGTCGATGGTGTTGTTATTCATGTGCATGACATTGTTTTCACATCATCTTGGAGTTTAATTTTTCTAATTTCCTATCGGTTTTGTTGACTGTCTAAAATAAAACCTAAAACAATATCAATTTTTCTTTCCGTTAAAACATTTCTTTTTAAATTGCATCAGAATCCTGTTCCTGTCGATTTTCACATTCCGAAAACTAAATTTTATTGCATAGTCTAACCTAAAAAAATGTAATACAGCCGCACATTTGATACACATCTACTACACCAACAATTAATTAATTAAACAACAATAATAACGCAAAACGCATGCATATGTACACCTTGTTAGGTATTCGCTGAGTGGTATAATAATGTGCGTTTCTTCTTTTCGTAATTATTGCATTATCCTACCACTTATCTAGTATGCCATAAAAGACGACTGGGCTATCTTGCCCCATTCATCTCTCTGGTGGTTTGCAAAACATCCTCTTTACATGTCACTTCCTTGGTTGTGTTGTCTTGCATTGACATCAAACATCGACACAACTAGAAAACAAAAATATTTATTGAAACAAAATGAAAAACGAAGTAATTTATTGGTTTTCATAATAATGTGTGTGAATTGCACTAGGGTTTTGCAAAAAATGAAAAAGGTGCAAATTTAGGTGAAAATATTTACTACATTTTCCAACAATTTTTGTGATATTTTAATTTGTTTTGTAATTTTTAGATTTTCAATTTTTGTGGAAAATGTAATTCATATTTTGTGATTTCTACTAAAACTTTTTATAATTTTTATAAAAATTGTGGTAAACTTTTATTAAAATTACAAACAATCAACAAAATTGCTCAAATAATGTTATTTTTAATGTTATGTTATAAAAATTTGTTATCTCAAGAATTTATAGTTTATTTGCGCTGTGATAATAAAAAAAACATTACAATTTTATTTTGTATACATAATAGAAATTATATTGAAAACGATTTTATATAATTAAAGTTGCATATTTAATTCAAATTGAAACCAATTAATAATTAATTAAAGTTTAATTACGGCAAATTTGTTTCGATTTTATTATATTTTATAATATCGCATAAAACTAATCAATTTCAACTCACACAAATTGTTTTCGTTGTTTTTTTTTGCTCAATTGGTATTTTGTCGTAAATCAACCAACCAAACCAAAACAAATAAACAAAATATTTAATCAAATTTGCTTATGTAAATTAAATAAATTACGGTAGGCAATTTACTAATTAATTTTATTGGCGAATTTAAATATTATTCAATTATGAACTTTTGCAAATGACAAAACTAATTTTATTTTTTCGAATATTTAAATAGAAAGTATTCTATTGTACGTACAATAAATAGATAAGTCTCCAATAAAACTAATTTTTTGTTTTCTAGTTGTGATTTTGAATGAATTTTTTTGGCGAATATGTTATGTAATTTTGCAAATGACAGGAACATGATAAAACTAAATGATTTTTTCAAATATATAAATAAAATGAATTGTTAATTAACTAAAAACAAAATAATTACAAATAAATTAATAAATAGGATGTTGCGAACGAGCAAAATAATAGATAATATTATTAAATTATCAATTTTTGTAAATGGTAGGAAAAAAAATATAATTTTATTCATTTTTTGCAATTGGCTGATTGTTTGCATGTGTAACCAAACGTTTTTTGCAGTGTTGATAAATTTCAAATACAAAATGATTAAACCTAAGAAATTTTAATGAAAATCTCACAAAAAATCGGTTGAAAAGTGAAAAAATCTGTTGCTGCAATAAAGATAACAGTAATTTCGATTCAATTTTTAACATTTTGATCGAAAAATTTGACAAGTTTTATGAAACATTACAAATAAATTGCTTGTTATTTCACTATTAGCCCTTTCACCATCTGAGCAATATCGAAAAGCAACTGCCTGACCACCAAACTTGCTCTTTTTTTTCCAATTAAATGCGCTGCTGTTGCAACAACACCAACAGCAGCACAGAAAAAACAAATTCAATCATCAATTTGCGCCGTAATTGCGTATAATATGCCCGCGCTGCCGCCATAACCACAAACTATAATTTGCGCCGCGTGTTTTTATCATGGACAATTACAATATATTAAATATTGTACATATATGAATTCTCCCTGCCCCCTCGAGCGTCGGCAACAATTTTCATTTTTGCGTAACGGCCGCCGGCCTAATCCCGAAAAACGAGCACACAAATTTCTGTATAAAATAGATATATATATACTATAAACACATTTTTTATTTATTTATTTATTTATTTATTTATTCGTCGTGCGATCGCCCGCCCAGCGTTAAATCGTCCGTAAAAACTAGTTCAGTTTTCCATTTCATTTAAACACACAAACACACAACATATTTTCTCCATCCATCCGCTTTATAATAAAGTGTTTGACCTTTATATTCTAATTTTCATTTTTATTACTTGTTGTTTGTTGTATCGTTCTTTTCGTGCCGGATCATCGTCGTCGCACCACACACACACACACATATCATCGCATTGTTTCCTGCGCCTGAATTTGAATAATTGTGTGGTAATTTGACGTGAAAGTATTTCATTACAGCGGTGTAATTTATCCGCTCCGAATTTATTTATGCCAACTGTACGTACACAAATATTTCTGTTTTCTTGCTTATATTATATTATTGTCATAACAACGCATTACTGATTGGTTGAAAAAGTTATTAATTTGTTTGTTCCCATGACAACTTGTTTATAACACATCGTCGTAGAAATAGTGTTTATTATGGGTTTTTCATTTTTTGACGAATTTCACTAATAAATCGAAAGAAATGAAATTAAAAATAGTGAAAAACTGCAAATAATATTGATAGGCCTCGAAAAGTTTTTAAATTGATTTTAAAAACAATCGAAATTATGAAAAAGGAAACAGGAAAATTCAATAAAATGCAAAATCTTGTTAAATTTATGAAAAAAGCACGAAAATTTGTTAAAAAAATGGCGCAAAATGTCAAAAACAAGTAGAAAAATGTAAAAAAAGTGAACAATTTAGTGATGCAATTCTTGTAATGTTCGAAACTTTTCAGACCATCCACGTATAAACACGTTGTCATGACACCAATCCAATAAATCTGTTGTCATGGTATCAAATATTATATTGCATATGGTGCATTATATGTTGCATATCTAGTGCAATCGAGAAATGAATGAAAATGCGCTCGCTCGGCATTTTTTGTGCGGTGAAAGTTTATATCGAAACGAAGCAATACATGTATATATCCTACATCCACACCGATATATTT
>JARJDW010010926.1:0-35837 GCA_030264715.1 Adinopsis sp. GC000173
GTTGCCGCAACAAGCACTGCACTAAAAAGCACGGCCAAAGCAATGTAGAGTGTGTTGAATTAAATTTTTGATGAATTAACACATAAAGGTTTTTTGCGTACACGATGGGAAGTGGAGTGCGGAGGCGTCTGGCAAAAAAGAAAGTCGTACGAAACGTCTTCTTCTTCTTTGTCCGCTTTTGTGAAAGGGTGATTTTTTTCATTTATCCGTCCTAAATTGGAACATTTTTATTGTCGAGTTTCTTTGCCGCCGAACTTTTCTTAATAATTAATGACGAAAGTTTGGCTTTCGGAGAGTGTTTAAATTCACCCCAGTGTGTCGTAATTGATAATAATTAGGAAAAAATGCGATTAAATAATTCATTAATTAATTATATATAAATAGCGCTTACAATGTTTTATTTACGTTATGCATTGCAGCACTGCTACATTTGCATTTCAAAGAAGTGATTTAATTAAAAATTTAGCAAACGCGGAATTAAATCATTAATTTTTTGTAAGTATCTTTCCTCGGCGAACGTTTGATGTGCGTCGTAAAAAAGGCACGATAATGAAAGATGTATTCCATAAAAATTCAAATAGTTAATTAAAAAAATGTAATGAAGTTTTATCGATTTTCTATTATATAATTCATCCGGATATGTACGAGTATATAGGTATAGCTAAAATATTTCAAGAATAGTTAATCGTTGATTGACGGCATTTCAAGTAAAGTGCATGAAACGCCAGTCTACTACCACTTTAATCTTTATTCAGATTACAAAGAATCCACGTAAGCTTTTCGTGCTATTAAATCAATCCGGATAGAGGCAACGCTTGCTCTGGCTAGCACATTATACATTTCGCATTCGAATAACCGCGCACAACAAAACAGAACCCGATTTTATGATAAATAAAGAATTAATTTTGCATTCTATTTTCGTATATACGAATTTAAAATTTACCACTTTCTCATATTAATTATTAATTTGCTAATCTATATATTGATTGGAGAATGCGGTACGCTGAAACCATATGATGACATGAAACCACATGATGATATGAAAAGTAGGCTTTTGGTTTTGCATTTGATGATGCTAAAATGGGTTAAAATTTTACCGCACGTGAAATTTCAGTGATTTTTATTACCCACTTACGTCCATAAAAGACCCAGAACTTGCAACTATGAGATAATGACAACTTTGCTTTTACTCTTGCATTTTACAATGTCAAAATACGTTAAGATATTACCGCACGTGGGATCTAAATGAATTTTGCTGTCCACTTATGTCAATAAAAGATAGTGCTTATCAATATCTATCATTTTACAAAACTATGAGACAATAGCAAGTTTGCTTTTACTCTTGCATTTGACAAAATACGATAAGATTTTAGCGTACGTGGGATCTAAGTGAATTTTACTGCCCACTTACCTCAATAAAAGACCCTACTTATAAATATATGTCATTTATGACAACTTTCATTTATGTCAAAGTAAGTACTTTTATAAGTAATCAATCTATATGCTTATGATTTTTTACTAACAATGCAACAAGGATATTGGCAGTGATGAACAAAAAATACGTCTCAAAGTAGAAGTAAATTTCAACTGTCTCGTGTGGTAAACGGCCACTTTTTGCACTACTTATACCTAAATTAATATCCTTTGTAAGTGACTATTGTTATTTGTTTCAATTATTGAGTATTGTTTAAATCTATATCCTTGTGATTTATCACTAGCTGTGCAACTAGGATAATGACAGTGACAAACAAAAAAAAGCTACGTCTCAGAAGACAAATAAATTTTCACCAAATCAACTAACTCGCATCGTAAACAGTCACTTTTTGCACTCATTATATCTATATAAATAACTTTTATAAATAACACTTGTATTATGTGATCAAACTAGTGCTGAAAACAAAAACAAAAAACACAATCGATGAAACAATTCTTTCGCATTTGAAATTCAATTTGCTGGTTGCATGCATGTCAAACATGTATAGGAAATTATTAAAATTTTATTCGTAAACGTTGCTTTTACGGTTGCTGCCTAAACATAGAATAGCAGCGGCAATTTTAATTCATTTTAAATAAGCGTCGCTCGTCGATTTTCGTTTGAAATATGTTCGCTTTTTTTCTCTATATATGTATAAAATTCTCGCATCATGGCATCTGTTGTATTAAATGTAATTTAATTTTGAAAAATATGTTTAGATATAGAAAAAAATGTTGGAAGTAAGACATAAAATTGCAAGTTATTCGAATATTTAATGGAAAATTACATAAATAAGCAAAGTTCTTCAATTATTCAACTATCTATTCTAACACTAATTATGTGCTAGTAAAAGAAACTATCATTAATTCATTATACCAATGTATTTGCTTAAAAATGAATTTGCAAACCTAAACAAAACAAAAATTTAATTATCACGTATTTTGTATTGTCTATAATTATTGTCTGTAATTTATAAAAATATTTTTAATTAGCAAGAAACTCAAGAGGAAAATATAGATAACTTAATATAAATTTAATTATAATTATCGCTTTGATTATTTGTCGATGAAAGATTTAATTTTGCCAAAAATTATATATGAAAATCGATTTGAAAGTGAATATAAGGGAACACAGTTAATAAATTTCTCGTTGAATGAAATGTTGTTTGGTTTTAAAGCAAACTTCATCTAAAAAAGTGTTTTAATAACTTATCAGAATGAATCATAGAGTGAAGCCACTCCTCGTCGCACTGCCAACGACTATTTAAAAGTCTTTCAGCGCGCAAACAGCTCCCTCGATGTTAGGGGGAACTTCAAGACTATTCAATAGGCTATCAAAATTTTACCTCAGTAAATTGCTGAAATTAAACTTTAATGGAAAATATTAATTCGAAAAATAAATTTAGTCGGTATATCAATTTTACGAAAAATTAACGATGTAAACACAATTTACTTATTAATATATCTAATAATACATGGAAAAAAGTTACATAATTACGTTGCACAAAAAGATTAATGGATATTTAAAAAAAAGAGTAAAAAAAATTTAAAGAAGCTATTTACAGTTTAATTGGAATGCTTATAAACAAGCTCATTAGAAAATTGTTCCATTTTGAAGTGTTTTGGTAACTTAGAATGGTGAAGTTGTCGGGAAAATAATTTCAATTTTTAATCAAGAAAATTATAGAAATATTCAATATAAATAAAATAGCTTTTTAACAATTCTAATAGTTATTTACGTCACAAGGCAGGTAAGTGTGATTTTACAGTTCCCGAGTAGGCGTGCATATACGAATATACGAGGCAACTGTAAAATAGCACTTACCTGCCTTATGACGAAGAATATTTTAGAAACCGACAAATATTTTTACAAAATATTGAAGAAAAACGTTGTAAACTTATTTTTTAAGTAAATTTATAACTAAAACAGTGTTTAAATTAAGAAATTATAACAATCAAATAATAGATATTCTAAGGAAGACCATTCTAAGTGCAGAACGTAGTTGTGATTGTGTCCCTATGCATAAATTCGATGATTGTTAGGTTAATTTCGTCTTAATGTCAAGTGAAATTATTATGAGACTAATTTAGAGTCGTCTAAATTTTAGACCGTTTCCACTAGAGATAAATTGCAACGTAGCGTTGTTAAAATAATTTATTACGCTCTACGGTTGCTGCGCTTCCGTGTTGTATGCAAGTGAACTTTCCCAATGGGCTTCCTTAAAAGTGACAACACCAAATCGCAGTTAATATGTGCTTAACTTGCCATCATTAGCAGATATGCCAGCAACGCATCATGAGAGATTTTAAAATTAATTAATCAGATCGACGATTTCAAATATTTAAGGACAAGTTGCTGGAGGATATGCTTGAAAACAATTCGGAATTGGTTAATTAGCAAGTTTTCCAATAAATGGAATTTAGCAATTATCGTTAAAGTTCCAGATATCTGAAACTAATACATCTACGTTATACAAACTTTTAACTATGATTTATAATACATATATAACTGTATATTTCTCAAACATTACATCCGCAATTAAATGTTGACTGTTTTCAATGAATTCAATAAGCAATTTCATGTTGTTATTGTAAAAGTTTAGAATGTAAGTAAATAAAAATATTAGATAAATTGTTGATTTAGAAAGGACAACTGTTTGTAGTAAACGTTCAATTATGATAATATTTCATAAAATTGTGTAATTTATGTTTTCGATCGATTTAATAAACAAATTCAGTTTTAAGTGCTATAACAATATAACTGTAAAACTTGTTGTACATGATCCAAAGACAATTAAGTACATTTTATACTAATGTGCTTTAATTGATACACTGAAACTAAATAATGTATAATAGCTTTAAACTGTAAGTAAAAGTACACCTTTCTCAAATTGTTAGTAAAAAAATTGATGATGACCAAAATGGTCCAAATACTTAAAAATTTATATATCTGCACTAAAATTCATTTAGGCTAATACAAAATATTATAATGGTGCACCATGACTCTGCAGGTAATTTTCATGAATGTATTTCAAATACTGTAACAAATCGATAAGCAATTCCATGGTAGATATTTTGTATTAATAATTGAAAAATAAACCTATGACAAATGTTCAAGCATGATTTACAATATTTTACAACATTGCGTCATTTTGTTTATTTCAGTGGGTTCAATAAGCAATTTTATTACCTACAAAATTGCGACTATTGCACGCCAAATAAATTTGTGTCTAAGATGATTAAATACTATTTAATGACTACCTCTATAAAATTTTACCAAAAGTAAATATTGTAACAAATATACGAAAATTACGACCTTCATCATATATGTATATGTTTTCTATACTAAAAAATATACTTTTAATGAATGTTCAACTATGATTTATAACATTTCATAAACATTTCGTACGTAATTAAAGTTTAGATGTTTTCAATGGATTCAATAAGCAATTCCGTTTTTATTACCCCACAATATTGCGAGTATAAAAGTTAAAGAAAATTTGCTGCACGCTAAACAAATTTGTGTTTGAAATGACTAAATACCTACTATTAAATGTGAACTTTTAATAAAGCAACAAATAAGCAATTTATGTACGTCCTTTATTTTATATACATTGCAAAATTCAGAATGAAAAATGAAAATATTTAATAAATGTTCAACTATGATTTATAATATTTCATAAATTAAAATTTAATTGTTTACACGGGATTGAAAAGGCAATTATATCAGGTTGGGCTAATTTATTGCGCTATAAAACAATTTAATTGAGATCATAAAGAAATTTGATGTGTTTTTACCAAAATTCTAGAGATTTATTAACATGTATAAATAAGAAATATTTAGAATTGTGTTTTTTGCTATTTATTACGTATAGCTGATATCCATTATTTAACAAACTCAGTGACAAGTATAGGGATAATGCATCACTCATGAGACTGTAGTCGTTTATCTAGAACTGTTTGAGTTATTCTTTAATTTTGAGTTTGGCTCCATATACCATACAATGTTTACATTATAACTAGAACATTTTTCACGGATAGCTTGAATAACAATGAATATTTTAAGAAACTTTGCATGGAAGAACAAGCAAAGCAAGGAATTAATTAATTGTTATTTTCAATTATTGTGTTTTCATCTTTCAAAATCCTACTGACTTGAAATGAAATAAATCATTGCAATTTAAGATTTTGTTTAAAAATATCTCAATTTTTTTCTATTTGCCACACATTATACATCTATAGCTGATATCCATTGTTTAGCAAACTTGTGACAAATGGATAAAGCATCACTCATGTAGTCGTTTATCCAAAACTGTTTGAGTTATTCTTTAATTTTGAGTTTGGCCCAGTATACCCTACAATGTTTACATTATAACTTGAACATTTTTTTACGGATAAGCTGTATAAACATTGAATATTTTAACAAAACTCAAATAGAAGAAGAAGCAAACCAAAGAATTCATTAATTAATTGTTATTTTCAATGTTTGTGTTTTCATATTGCGAAAACGTACTGACTTGAATTTTTATTTCTATTTGCTGGACGTCGTAAATTTGTTGATTTGATTACCTTCACTGAAATTTTTCAATTCATTATATTGTCGGGTGACATAAAACTTGATGCAGATAAAATCACTCTCTCTATTTTTACAACAATCCAATAGTTTTATTACCGCACGGTATTGCCGGATTATAAAAAGTAATTGAGTCAATATTGAAGGATGGGTAGTAAATCACCACCGCAAACGATAACATCGTATCAATCCTTGATTGAATTCAAACGATTGTGTAATCGGAAAAAAACAAGCCCATTTGCCAAATTACAAGCGTATTATTTAAATCCCTAGGAATTGCATTTAGCAAAATGCCAATTTAAACGTTCTATTTATTTTATCGATTACAATACGGCACTATTATAAAATCATTTTCTTTCATGGAATTTTGAATTCAAAAACAAAAGAAACAAACAATGGTTAAAAACAAGCCTATTTGCCAAATTACAAGCGTATTATTTAAATCTCGGCGAATTGCAGTTAGCAAAATTCCCATCTAAACGTTGTATTTATTTTATTGATTTAAAGACAAAGATTGGACTACGGCACTATTATAAAATCATTTTCTTTTATTGATTTTCTATTCAAAAACTATAGAAGTAATACCTAGGACAGTATTTTTCAGGGTGGGCAAAGGAAACTATATAAACTATTCAATTTATTGTTTAGTATCTTCACAAAGATTCTAAAACATTTATTTTTGGGATGCATTTTTCTTTACGTAGCATTTTTCAACAAATTTTTCATCGGATTCAATCACCATTGCCCAAAAATCGAGAAAAACTTTATTCCTCTCATTTCTCAAACGATTTTGATGAAAATCCTTAATTGTTTTGATAGAAAATGCCAAAAAATCGTCACAAATTTCCCCAAACAAAAAAAATCTATCTAAAATTGAATGTTTAAGAATCTCTGTAGAGATACTAAAAAATAATTTGAATAATTTATATATGTTCTTAAGTATACCTTTGGGGGGCATATGAAATTTTGAAGAACTGAATTTATGAAACACTGATTTAGGTACTTACTTCAAATTTGCTACTCGCTTTACATTGGCGCAGTTGTGTGTACTCTAATGAAAAATGTGCCAAAGCCAAAGGCAAATGTTATTACTACTACATTTTCGTTTCAAAAACTTGTTGCGTTTCAATTGCCTCGGCAATGAACGCTGTAATAAGCGTGCGGCAAAATGTTGCTGCACACTAATTGGGGAAAAAATGTTCGCAAATTCATTAAAATATTAAACTGTGTTTAATCAAGCAAGCATGAGGGCGCGAATAAATTGGCAATTAGTTTTGAGCTGGCTGTCCAAAGTCTTAATTTATAAGATAGGCGATTCTTTAATATTGATTTGGATGCTATAGTGTAAATCCCGCATGTTCTGAAAACAAATCCATTGTAGTTTATCGTCGATGTTTATTTTGTCTGATGGGCTTCGATTGTTTTGCGCGTGCAAACGAAAAACTTTTCGCTCACGTCCGCAACTTGCCTTACTACCACTGAACAACGAGAACGAACGGCAACATTTTAAGTAGCAAGCCCGGATCGTGGACGGCGTACATAAAGACAAAAGTTGGACGCAGTGTTTGAAAAAGAAAAAGTTCTTCGAGCGTAAAACCGTCGATGATTTTCAATAATGCACAAGGCTTTTTATGCTGCTGGTAACTTGATCTTATTATGCTCCGTTCATTTTTTTTTGTTGCCGATCTAATGGCGTGTCGTAAAATGGAGCGTTGGTGCGCTTTTGTACGTAGGCGCGCTCGGGGCGCTGCTCTAAGCGGATGAAATATTCTCCGTCGTCGTACTTTTTTTGTATCGGCTTCTAAGCTGGCGAATTAGCACTCGTCGGCACGTACAGAGAAAAAAGTAGTGGTCGTGCTAAGAAGATGATGAGATGGATGAATGAAACCCGCATTCTTTTTGGTAGTATACTTAGCGGTGTGTTAAGTATCTCGATAATAAATAGTCACTAATTAGAATTTGTGGCAATATTGTCTTTCAAACTGTGATTAGAACGCTTCTAAATATCGTAAATATATAAAGAATCATTAGCAGACTATATTCAAACCTAAATTTGAAAACATTACAATTTGGCAACCTCAAAATTAATATATTTTTTACAAAGTGTATTTTAACTACGATACTTGGTTCAATACACCAAATATTAACCATTTAATTATCTCGAGGCGACATAGAGGTTAACAACTTGTGTGTGGACATATTTTGATTCTGTCTTCCTCTTTATTCAGGTGGTTTAATGTAAAAAATCTGCATATTGAATTATAATCTATATAATTTTCTTTATTTGGTAACTTTCTTGTGATTCTTAATTGGTTAATAATTAACTAACTAGAGAACTTCATTCGTGTATCAAATGCTTATTGAAAATTTGTAATGAGTTCTTATCACCGACCCATATTTGGACCATTTACTCATATTCCACCTGTTTTGTTAGGCAATATCAAATAGCTAATACTAATTTACAAATGTCAAGTAAATACTAAAAAGTTAATAAATGATAACATCGTTTTATTAACATTATTATTTTAACCAACTGTGAATTAAAAACCTAAAAGGCAAGCATAACAAAGCAAAATAGAAAGCGAATAAAATTTAAATATATTTGTTAAGATTGCTGTTTTCTTTTTATTACTTTTTTACTCCTGAGGATGTTTTTAAGCAATTTTCCGTGACATATCGCTGCTGCTTTTCAAAAAACGATTTATACAAAAAGCAAACATTGAATGAACATCACTTAAAACACGTATAAGAAAATAAGTATGCATAAAAAATACTCTGTAAGGCATTTTTCGACATTGATGTATATTTTTATTTGAAACAATTTCAATATAAAAAAATTTACGACTTCTAATTGAGTATTCACATTGCGCAAACACGTACCTACTTACTACATTTCCTCGCATTTTTCTCTCGAGAAAATAAAGTGAAGATGGAAAACTTGATTAGTTTCTTTGCATTATTTATGAATGTCGCAAAATGCATGAAACAATATTCAAAACAATAAAAATGGAATAGACTTTGCTCACTTTATCTTCAATTTAGTAACTTCTTGTTTGAAAGAACGTGCACAATTTCCTCTGGAATTTTTTATAAAAGGTACAAACTTTTAATTTGCATTAATTTTGTTTAACTTTTACTTGTGCTTATGGAAAATAAACATTTAGAAAATTGTTTTCGCTGTTTGTATTTTCTATATTCGTTCTTTTATAGAACACATTTTTATACAATAATTTGTAACTTTTAATGTCTTTATGTGAGCTTTTACAGCAAAACTTTTTAATCACTTAAATAATTTCCAATAAAAATGAACAAAAATTAAAAAAAATATAAATAAAAACGGACATAAAATTACCCACATTATTAATAAAAAACTAATCTAAAATAATTATTAAACATTTATTTACTTGCGTAGGTAATTTATTGAAGTGTAAGCACATATTTGTAATAATCTTGACAGTACAAATCTTATAGAAGTAATTTAAGTTTGGAAAATAAACATTTCAAACTCAAAAAATTCTTTCCATTAAAAAAGTATCTATCTATTTTCTCCTTTTTCTTTCTAAATCTGTTGCTTTACGTTACTTCTAAAACACATTTTTACAATCCAAAACTTTTAAATTCTTTATGTCTATAAAAAATTACAGAAAGTTTTTAGCAATTTCCGATAATAAATGAAAGAAACCATCCTTAACATCATTTGTAAGTTGGTTAGTATACTAGAATATTTATAATGCAATACAAAATAAATCAATAATTTTAAATAGCTGTATAACATTTTTTAAATTGATTTATATTGGTGAAAAACTTTATATGTTTTATTGCCCTTTTATATTGCATTACTTCTCAAACACATTTTTATAATCTAAAACCTTTTTGTGCGTCTTTTCAGATAAATGCGAACATAAAATCTCTAATGATATCGATGCTGTCGTATAAAAAAGGGTTTAAAATCTTTATTAATATCGAATTAGGTATTATTTGTTGCATACTAGTTATTTCACAAACTTCTAAACAACATAATTAAAAATTAAGCTCGCACCATTATTGATATTTATTTGTTTACATAAGCTAGTTATTTGCACGATGCTACATACTATATAGCTACAACGCAAATATTTCTTCAGCGTATAACGAACCATTCTGCGTACCAACCTAAAACAACATCGTGAAAATTTAATGTATACGTGCGATTGATTAGGAAAAATGTGGTACCATTCGCTTCGTTGATTTTTTTATTATCATACGTTGTTGTGTCGTAAAATCTCTCTATCTACTATATATTATAACAAAAAACGCACAATGCTGTACAATAGTGGGCAGCCTCCAGTCCGAAAAGTTTCCATCCGACCCATATAACAATAATTTTATTACATTTTTTACTCATTTTCAGCGTTTTTTATTAAAACTAAATTGGTTCCAAAATTGGCATAAAAAATGTACAAATATTCAATTTTTTCAACAAATTTTAGACTTTCAGAGTGATATTTGTGAGTTTTTTTTATCAAACTGTCCCAAATTGGTAAACTGTTTAATTAAAATTTGACCCGCAAAAAATGTAACTTAAGCAACATGAAAAAGCCTGCTCACCCCTGTTCTATGCCAATTTTCATCGTTTTTTATTAAAATTTGTTAAATGTATGCGGTTCCTAACAACATCTTGAAAAATATAAAAAAATTTGATAAAACTTAAAAAATAACACATTTTTACAAATTGGTATAAAAAAAGGTGAAAATATTCAATTTTTCAAACCTTTAGACTTTCAGTGTGATAATTTATGCATTTTTTTATCAAAATGTTCCAAATTTGTGAATTTTGAGTTTTGCAATATAAAAAAGGCTGCCCACCCCTATTCCATGCTCCATCTAGATTGTACATTGCCGAGAAGCAAATCGACTGTTTGTAACACTTTAACGTGCACATAAACTAGGCGTTCATTTAAAAATTAAAACAAATTGTATTGCATGCACATCGTTCCAACGAATTGAACTGATATTTGTAGCCGTTGAATACATTTTTGTAGCACTACGTGCTCGCCGATAAATAACACGCTTGATTAAATGGAGCAAAGGGCAAATTCATTATTAATCTTCGGCACCCATTCGCCGCCGCCGTAGCAGCCTCATAGTTCAAATTCTCTCGGCGATAATCGATAATAATTTAAAAGAGCGCGCCTTGTCGTATGAAATTTTATGAGCGACGTGATTATGGAGATATTTAAATTTAAATATTTTATTTAAGTATAATAACGCGCGATATTATAGTATATATGAAAGCCGGGCTGAGTGTTATATAAGGGTTGCGTCGACGAAGCCCCGCACATTTACAGAAAAATGAAGGACGCGCTCGATTTGCATTGAAATAGTCGTAGTGCCCCGCCAGCGAATAAGGAGGGTGCGCTTTTTTCACTTTCCTCCTCTCTCGCATCATAATTGCATTTATGCCCTTGAATTAGATTAGAGTCGCAGGCAAAAAAATTAAATTTCTACAATTTTTTTTTTATTATTTGCACACGCAAATATATATAATTAATTTTTTTCAACACGAAATTTAATGAGCATTTAGATTAAATTGCATCATCACATTTAATACCATTGGATTAAATTAAAATTTACAACATATTATATTATATTAAATTTGTCAGTATTACGACGTATTGATGCTCACATTGCGATATAAATTAATTAGATAAAGAATAAGTGGGCCTTGAGACGACGCTATTGTATAAGCCTTGCGTCTTATTCAATAAAATTATTTATCATTTTCGTGTATAGAATATTTTTACATTATGAAAAATAAAATAAATTTTATTCTAATTTAATTTAAAGCTAAATTTGAGATATTATATTTTCAAGCTTAAGATGCAGTAGATGTTTTATCGATTTAGTTGACCCTAGGCCAATACACATTTATGGACCCCTTCAGTGCGTTAAAATTTTTAAAAACTGTCCTTTTCAAGGGTAAAACGACACTGATAAAATAAATTCAGTTGTTATTGTTCCTGATTTTTAGTGCCAAAATTAACTCCCCATATAAAAATGTTACGATGACTAATATTTTATGTATCTATCAGAAAATCAGATATATGTTACTACTAGAATTCACCAACTTTTAAAACATTATCAATGTGATTGTAATGCAAAATCAAATTTAAAAACTTACTCATAGATTTAGGGTAGATAACAATAAACTGAGGCTTAGAAATTTGTGAAGGCAAATGCCTGATGGCAGATATGGTGTCATGTGTCACTCCAGTCATTAAAAGATATAATACGAAATGAAGACATACAGTTTTAAAATTATTCTTGCATAATGGATCAAAATCTGATTAAAATACAAACGTTTAAAGGTTTTACAAACTACTCGTAAGCTTGAAGTATTAAACTTAGCTTTCACTAACTATGAAACTGTTCTATGTTTTATTAAACAGTGTTAAACTTTGTTTAACGTGTGATTAAACTTAGATTAAGAATTGTATACACATTATCAGCTTGAAAGTAATGAAAGACAGCGGTTTAAAATTAATATTTCTATCTGAAGTTTCAGAATTGATTGCTATATTAAATATTTTGATTCATATCACATTTTTGCCATCACATGATTAAGATTATTACTAGCATCAGTAGAATCAGTAGTCAGTCAAATCCATACTTTTCTTAAACAGCATTAATGAAAGAGTTGTGTATTCCTGTGTTTTAATCTTCGTTTAACGTATCTTTAAACTTGGGTTAAAAATTAAATTCTCGTAGCTTATCAACTAGAAAGTATGTATATCCAAATCACCGTTTTAAAATTAACTAGTTATTTTTAATTAGTAAATATTTCCATACAAGCCTTAAGAATTGGCTATTACATGAAACATTTTGTTTCATTTCAAATCTTTATTTTACTAAATTCAGCTATACAGGCATTTTATAATGACGTCTTCAAAATAATGTCTTCAAAGTAAAGTCGATGTTTAGCAAAAATTGAATTCCGTTCGAAGGAAATATTGACAAATTTTTGTCGAAATCAGTTACCTACAGCAAACCGCGCTGATAACATTTTATGCGCACAAATTGAAAACGTATAAAAATATATGTGTGGTTGTGATTGTCAAATAAATGGGATACCTATATAAAATTACACAGCAATGACAATTCCAATACAACAGCAAGATTGTGCATTTGTGGTATACCTACAAGAAGTAAATAGATGTCGCCGATAAAATCTATATATGATAAGTAAGTAGTTCAATTTATAAAAAAGCATGATTTAAGAATATTCGTATATGTTTGAAAAAAACGTTATAGGACATTATTGTAAAAGTTTTTTTTTATATCATGCGATGAATAAAATTTTTCAAGAATATTAATAAATAGACAATGAAATAAAAAGTTATGTTATATTGAAGCAGCTTTTACATCTACAGCATAGAAATGATAGGTATAATTATTTTTTCCTACTACAAGCATCTTTGTGATGTATTGTGGAATTTTTTATACACGTTCTATTCAATAAAACTCTGTTTTTACGTTATAATTTACTGTTTATGCGAAACACGAAAATATTTTGGACAGTTATTTGATTATTTCTCTCGGGAATTAAAATTTTTCAAGAATATTAAATAGACAACTAATGTTTTTCTACGAAATGAAATAAAAAGTTATGTTATATTGAAGTAGCTTTTACTGCATAGAAATGATAGATATAATTATTTTTTCCTACCAACATCTTTGTGATGTATTGTGGAAATTTTTATACGTTCTATTCAATAAAGTTCTCCGTTTTTTACGTTATAATTTACTGTTTATGTAAGAGAGGAAAAGCCATAGGAAACGCACGAAAATATTTTGGACAGTTATTTGATTATTTCTCCCGGGAATTGTAAACATCTACAAATGGAGTTGCCACACTACTATACGAAATCCATATTCCGACGTATTTCTAAAGATCAATGTCGTCACTCACTGTACAGCTCCCATTATCTTGTAATCACAATGTTGAAGAGGGAATATTTCAATGCGCCTTTAATTGTTCAATACGTCGCGTTTTATCTCACATCAAAGGGGGATGATAAAACTTTTACTACACTGCCATTAAAAACTATTATTGTAAGTACTTGCTTACCTAGTTAGGTATACTAAAAACTTCCTCATTTGTTTTAAACTCTAAACCGCATAGGTAAATTATTAAAAATTTTTCATGAATTTTTTAAGAACAAAGAAAACTGGATGTTAAGAATATTTGTTTCATACTAGGAACGTTTTTATTGCTACCAATTTATTATTATTAATATACTACCATTCTCAGCCACGCGTTGCTCTGGCTCAGTAAAGATTGATTAGAATAATTTGCCGTTTAAAATTTGAATATGTTTTAAAAGTCTTAAAGTCAATTATTCGTCGCATTACCTTTATTCTGCCGATACGGAGGCATAAATTTGACCTTCTGCAAGGAGTAGATGTAAATGTTTGAATATTTTAACGTTTGTCCCGTCACACTGACAGCTGTCAAACTGACAGTCCTACTATTTTCACAAAACAACATATTTTATCAAATATAACGTCTTATTCTAATGTTTAATATGCGAGAAACCTTCTTTGGGCTATATTAAACAACTCCCCAAAGTTTTATGGCAATACGTTGCACGGTTTTTGAATCTATCGAGTACAGACAGACAGACACACATTCATTTATATTTATATAAAAACCAATAAATAAATTCCAATAATATATTTAACTATTTAGGTAGGTATGATAAGATCAGCTGGAATTGAACTTTACTTTAACCACACAGGTGAATTTTTATAGTCTTTTCATACATTTTCATAAGAATAGAAAACCGGTTGTTGAAAATATTATTTCACAACCTGGGAACGTTTTTATCTACTTTATATTGCTTCCAATTTATTATCTCCTTGCGCGCTTTAATAAAAATTCATTTTATATTATGATTTTTTCCAAATTGATGTAGTAAACTATTTAGGTAGGTATGCTAGGAAGAGCTAAACTGATATTGGGAACAAGATTGCGCAATCCCTCCCTTCCCGCGCCTTAAAAAAGGTGTTAACAATATTGCAAACTGAAGCAAGAACTCACCCAAATTGTATTTCCAAAAGTCTTTCATCGGTAAATTACCATTCCTTCCTCCCAAGAGATAAACATGATCTCCAACAAGAGTGGCGCTATGTTTGGATCGGGCAGAGGGTGCAGGGGTATTTTCCTCACATGGTGCAACAGCACTCCACATCTTCACCTACACAATATAAATGTCTTCCTGCTTTTATCCTAAAGAATGGAGAATAAGAATATAAATTTTATTCAGGCGGGCAGGAAAAAAATTGGGAAACGATTGAAACCGAATTGGAAACAATTCGATGGTAATAGAAATAAATTTATCACGGCGGAACGCGTTTCGTTCATGGCGAAACAATTATGATCAATGGGCGAACGTTTACATGAGAAACAGCTTACGAGATTTAATATTTGATACAATTCATAACATTGCGACGGCAAAGCATTCCGAAAAATGGAAATTCGTCTCCTCGGCCGGCGAGAAAATAACGCGCTGGAATTATATGGAAAAATTTAATTAAAAAACATGCTATGATTTACAATGAGGTGCCATTATCACCGACGCCAAGGTTTTTTGACTAAACAAACTTTTTAACATTCATTTCGGCCAACAACAATTACTTATCGAATAAATTGTTAAAGTGTTGTGAAAACACACGCGCTTCATTATTCCTCATGAAATGCAAGCGCTATTTCGTGCGCCGTGTATTTTACTCCAATTTGCTTCTACTAATCCATATTAATAATGATATAATTGTTTAATGAGAAGTCTCGAAATTAATTTGCTGCCATTATATAGCGTATACAAAACGTTTCGCCGGAGTATTAAAAATAATACTGTGTGTATAATCATAAAACAAACACAAATAGAAATAATAACAGAGTATCAATTATCTGTTAGTGAAATGTTCTTTTTTTATCAACTACACTACAGTGAAAAAAATGAGTTACGTTTAAAGAGTATTTAAGATTTAAATTGCTAAAAAATTGTTAATAACAATGAATATTGAATAAAAAATTGTAACTTATCTATGGTCTGTAGTACCCACCTACTTATCATTAAAAATTCACCCAATTTTATTTATTTATTTATAAGTAACTCTTCTCCAAATAGATACTAAAGCATTCTTTGTAAAATAATAAATTTATAATGCAAAATAGCACAGTTTATGCAATTGTTTTATTATTTTTATCAACTGTGATAAAACTACTAATCTAAACAATAAAATGGCAAAACCTAAACCTTCTTTATAACTAATAAAAACTAAAGGATCCGCATAAATGATCATGCGTTATTCAAAATTGTTATATTTATATGAACTTTAACAATTTATGATTCTGGATGCAATTTATTACGTTAGCCCCACACAATAAACCATATTTATGTTTAAATCTTCATGAAAAATCAAACATTATTACACATTTATTGGAATGCATTATTTATCACCGATGAATGAATGCAATTACGTGGAATATTTTTGGCACAAATCGAATTTCATTTTTGATGGTGATGGTAATATTATGTAACATCGGTGTTTGATCAATTATTAATACAACATAATTATTTCCTACTATTCTGTTCGAGGAGCGCTAATTATTTATAAATTTACATCGTTAGCCACCACCGCACGGATCAATTAATCTTAGAAATGCAATGTGATTAATGACTTAATTGCAGCCGGGTAGTTTTTTAACCTCAAAACATTCCAAACTACACGAAAACTTGGAAAGCGCTTTGCATCCTGTCTGTCGGGGGATGGTGAATTAATGCCTTGCAATATTGAAATGCCGCGCTAATAAAAAATAAATAACGCGCAGGCAAAAAATGTGTATTTTTTGTGGATGTGTTGTTTACAGCGTTTTGCTGGTCAGCACGCTCATGAATTTAAACATGAATGCAAAGATATGATAAGACGCGTTCGAACGAAAGCCGTCGTTGATTTGTTTACATCCCCGGCGAATTTTACATGTATTTGCGTGGTCTTAATTACGCGATGAATGCAAATAGGAAAAGAATGCCCATTTCCGTAATACAACCCCCAAACAGGTGTTTGCGTGCAATATTCTTTTCATAAATTGGTTGTTGTATGAAAAATAGAGCTGTAATTTATGTTCTATTTAAGTAAACGTTTTGTACGCGTTGTGTTTATATCGTTACGCTGGAATGCAACGCGACAATTGCGCAATTTTGCACCGGTTTTTTTTTCATAATCAGATTCGGCGTAAGGATGCGGAAATGGTTGTTATATAAATTAGGTCTTACCTGCTCGTTTATACAAATGCACAATAAGCAAAAATACGCACATAAAACATCGAAGTATCGCGCGGACGAATTACTTTACATTTTTTTATCACAATGTTTTAATAACTGTTTGTGGGTTTCGTGGGTTTCCTGTGTTTTTACAATTTTGATTTAAATACGTTGATTATTTATAAATTTGTGTTAGAGAGCGGTTCGTTACGTGCAAGCGCTGCTTTAGCACCTCGACGCTACGGACGCATGGCGTTATGATTTTGTATTGTTATCTGTGGAGCAAAAATTGCCCGCCACGCTTGCGCATCCGATTCTCACGCTGCAGGAAAATTCCCATATTGATTTAGGATTTCAACCCTCTTGAAAAAGTTAGGGATGCACGCGCACATTACTCTCCTGGGCCACTTTCACAGATTTTTCACGTTAGCCAAATGAAAACGTTGTGGTGTATTTAATTTAAGTTGCATTATTAATTATGCATTTCGCAAATCTAATCTTCCGGATGCTCGAAAAATTTAATACGTAATAAACGAATTTCTATGCATAACACCATTTTACATTTCCGAGAGATACCATCGTGTATGCAGCACTATTTTTATAAATTTCGTTTATATTATTTTTATTTTCATATCTGATTTGTCATGCAAAAACTAACAAGTAGTTATGCTTATATAAATATTCAGGAAAAACTCATTCATATTCACAGGAGTAAATTTAATAATATATTTATTAAGTTATCAACTTTAATAACTTGAATAATTAAAGTAAAATTTTATTTCATTTATTGAGGAATTTCTAATAATATAATAGTAAAATCTAATATTTTCATAATTGATAGTTGCTTTCACTTTTATTTTCATATAGATATTCTATATTTACAATATATTAACAAATTCGTATTGGACTGATAATCGTTAACAATTAACAATCTGCTTGTTTGATAATATACTTGCTATACACATGCACAATAGTAAAAATTCTGGTTTACACTCTTTTTTTACTTACAAAGAAATATTAATCAGTTTAGTAGTAAAAACAGCAAGCTAAATGCTACGCTTTCGAAATATGTCGATTTACTTTTTCTGACGAATCATTTGAATGTGCTGATCCAGAACTTATCGTTCCACCTGCAACGAATAAATATATTTTTACATAACTATAAAAATAACACTATAATCTTTTAACGATTTTTGTTTGCTTTTTCACTTAATTTCGCAGTTCGTTACACAACTAAGCGCAAAATTAAGTTAACGTAATAAAGTTCTGACTGTGTGCTATTGTAAATACAAATTGAAATAAATTTTCAAGCTCGCTCGTTACCTCTACTGCTATTGTTCCTATGTTGCGGAGGTGGCGGTTGTGCATAACCTCGCCTATCTCTATTATCTCTTCCATTATATGGACTATACCCCCTCGGCGGATGATGCGGATAATATTCATCATCTGTAGGCGATGGTGAATTTCTATCATAGGGCGAATAGGGTCGGGAGTCCGACGAATATCGACTGTTAATTGGAGGTGATGACATGCGGCCTAAAGGTGGCGGTCGATGATCACCCGGGAACAGTGCACCAGGCGGTGGCAAGAAGGGCGGCATGCCTGGGAGCGGTGGCGGCATAAACGGTGGCACGCCTGGCGGTGGCGGCGGCGGTGGATGGGGCATAAACGGTGGTAGACCGGGTATCGGCGGCGATGTCGTCATGTGATCCCTTGCGCCGAAGAGGAGCGGTGGCGATGAGGCCGATGGCATCAAATTGTGTTCGCCGTTCGCCTCCAAAGGTGATTGAAGACCTAGAAACTATTGGACATTATTACAAATTAACAAAGTTGATTAGCATTACGAGTTTGCGCTTGGGTTTCTCGCAAAGTCAAGCGATTGCGCAATTGAGCTGCTTCCTGGCGGGCGTCTTCCACTTTGCGTTCGGCTTGTCGGGCCGCCAGCCAATTTTCATGCGACTTCTTTTCTAACACAGATATTTGACTCTTCAGTTCCACTTCTTGTGCTAAAATTTCTTGTTGCAACGTTGCAACTTGCGTCCTACAAATAGAATATTTTATAAATCAATTTTAGTTTAAATGAAGTATCATACCTGAAGTTTTTAACTTCTTCTTGCATAAATTTAATACGTTCGGTCGTCGAGCTTGCTTCTCCCTGCTTTTCCAACCACATACTCTCATGCTGACTTAATTCCCTAAAAATAATTATTGTAAATACAACAAATTATATTTTAAAAGATCATACTTTTGCAATTCAGCCTCCTTTTCTTTAAAGTATCCAGACAAAACATCCAATTTAGTAACGGCTTCAACCTTTTCTTTATCAGCATTCTCATATTGTATCTTAATGCGATTAATTTCGCCATTATTATGCGTAATTTGTTTCTCATATTCACCAATTAAATGTTGATTTTGCGCTAGCGTGTCCTTTAATTGCACATTATCCTGTTGCAATTGTTGAATTTCGGCTTTCATTTGATTAGCGTTCAAAAACGACTTGAAATCCTCTATTTTATTTTTCTGATTAACTATGTCTTTCAACTGATCGTATTCATTTGATTTAATATCATAGTTACGTTTAATATCGTCGTGCTTTTTCTTATACTCGCCGACTTCATTGCCTAATTTAATTTTCTCAGAATTATATGCGACTTTCAACTTACTATACTCATCTTTTAATTGGATTATTTCACCCTCATACTTGCTTTGAGACTGATCTCTCTCCTCTTCAATTTTTAATAAATTCAATACCATTTTATCTAGCTCGGCTTGCAAGTCGAATACTTTTTTATTATTAATTTCTAACTCTAACTTTAATTCATGATTCTCCGTATCCTTCTCATTTAATTGTGAATTTATGCCATTTATTGTGCCCTGCTGTTCAACAAGTTGCTTTTGTAGCTGCTCGATATTTGCCATCACTGTATCGCTACCATTTTGCGAATTTAATACGTCCGTCAGCATACGATTGAGCTCCAAACCCACTTCGGTGGAATTTTCCAATTCTTTTTCAAGGCCTTCGATCTGTTCTTCTAACGCCGCCTTGGCCGCAGATATTTGCTCAATTTCATCCTTTAAGCTGTTTACCAAATCGTTATTCAACGCTAGATCAACCTCATCATGCGCCTGCTTTTTACATTTTTCCCCCAGCAATTGATTTTCTTTATTAGATACGAGCAATTGTTTCTCTAAGTTGTTAATTTTAGATATTAAAGGAGCGGCATTGCGCATTTTATCAATAATCATGTATCCCCAGAGAAATATTACAATCGAGAAAGCTGCTACGCATAAACATATAACGGAATCGCTTAAATTAAGATTGAAAAGCGAATCGAATGAACCTTGTTTGTCAACATCATCAATCAAAGGTTTATCAGACTGCGAACATTGTCCGTGCTCGGCATCACATTGTTTGTAAGCTAAAAATAAACTATTAGTAAACAAATATATAAAATATAATAAAATTAAATTACCATATTTCTGTGATAACAAAACATCATCGTACGATTCTGTGTATGTTGCTAAATATTCTTGTGTTTTATCTTCTTCCTTACTCGATGAAAAGAAGCTCATGATACCAGCGAAAATACCTGGCGATTCAGCTACTTCTTCGTTTACAGTAGCATCTTGGGCATTTTTGCCTAAAGTAGCATCAGAATTCACTGAAAAAATATCATCTTTTTTATCGGTTTCCGCTTGCGAATCGAATGGTGAAGGGGTGCTTAAAGAATCAAACACCGATAGGTGTTCATTATTAGTAGGAGTAGTAGGAACTTCAGTCTCATCTTTGTTTATAGCTAGTTCGGGTTGTTGTGATATGGCTCCTTGCTCAATAGGAGGTTCAGTAACATCCCCGTTTGTGGATGAAGGGGTTGTTAGTTCGGCATCGCTTGGGGGTGATTGAGAAAGCATTTCAAAATGGCTACTAGGAGGAAATTCCATATAAAAATCGCTTGTAAACTGTTCTTTTAGAGCTTCTGTAATCGCTTCAGGCTCTTTATTATGTCCGATTTCTATTTCTGGAATTGCAGTAGATTGATCTGATGTCGTTTCATTACTTATCGGCAATGCAATATCATCGAATTGCGACGGAATCTCAATTTGAGATGGCGGTGTGCTTGTAAGAATTGGAGATTCAATCGCATCATTATTTAATGTATTTTCAGATTGTGTATCAGGTTGTTGGGTAGTTTGAGCTGCTTCTTGAACTGAAGGAGGCTGTGTAACGTCCTCTATCGCAATTATTGGAGCTGGAGTGTAATAATCATACGTAGGTGAAGCAGTGGTTAGTTTAATATTGCCTGGAGTTGCTTGTGAGGAAGTTACAGGTTCTGTAGGTGGAGTGTACGTGTAATAGTCGTTCGTTAGTGATTCTTTCGATGCTTCCGTGGTCGTTTCTTGCCCTTTACCTTGCTCACTTGTTATTTCTGTTGATAAAGGTTCTTTGCTCTCTTCTTTAGGTTGCTCTACAATAGGTTGCTCAGTCGATGCTTCATTCAAGCTAGTTGTTGTTTCAATACTGCTGGGAATTGATGTTGCATGTGCACTTTCGTCAAACGTAATAATATTAGCAACTTTATCAAATATGCTTTCTTTTGATATTTCATCACTTTTTATATCTGCTTTATCATTAGCTTCTTGTGACAGCGCTTCTTCGCTCATCTCGAAACTATCTTCTTCTAAATCCTCATCTTCATCCACGTCGTCTTCATCATCATCATCATCATCTTCCGCAAAGTCTTCATCGTCTTCAAAAGACTGCTTTTTTGCTTCTTCGTATCTACTCTCCAATGTGTTTTTGAAATTATTTAACGTGTCTGCAAAATAACCAGCTTCTTTGCTTGGTGCATTTGCCTCTTTATTCACTGGAGCATCGCTTTTTGCTTCAGCATTATTAGGATTTGAATCAGTGCTCGCTTTATGACTAGTTTGTGCATCATCAACTGATTTTGGCACGACTGTTTCACTATATTTGGATTCATCATTAGGCACGGTTGTGGTCGTTTTAGATTCATGACTTCCAGCTAAATTATCATTTAACTCATTCATATAAAGTGTTGTACCGTCTACCACATATGGATCTGCTTTATGAGGTTCGATTTTGTGCAAATCAGGTTTGGAAGGCACTTCAGTATCAACTACGTATTCTAATTTTCCCTTGAATAGCACCTTCGTTTCTTGTATATGATTTTTATTTACATAACCTCGTTTACCATTGTATTCAGCACCAACTAAGTCTGGATTACTTCCAGCTTGTCTACTATAGATAATAATTTCCTTGTTCGCTGGAAAGTTGAGCATACCCTCTTCAATACCACCATAGACAATCAAGGTCCTTGCAACTGCTATTTTTTCTACAATTAGTTTAAAAATTGGTTAAAAAATAAATATGTTAATTATTTATACATTCATAGATAGGTAATTTCGTACCTGTACAATCCTTATTAGCACATAATCGTTGATCCGATATAGCAGCATTTAATAAATTAATATTTATCGTTAATATTACACAAAAAATTAATTTAAACTTCGTCATTTTGTCATAGTTTGACAAGAACTTTCACGAAAGCCACATCACTGAACAGCGACGTGTATCTGACAGATTGCTGTATGTGCGGCGGGAAATTCAAAATTCATAATACAATTGAATATAGTTTTATTTATCTTTATAAATAAACATCATAATACATAACATTTTATTTTATTTATACATCGTATTTTTTTATATAAATGTCAATCAATCACAACAATTTAGACTCTTCTATTCGAATCAACAATATGGTCATCTCCTTGTCTAAATCGCGAGGCAAAATTTGTTGCAAAACGTGTTATGTCCAGTCTGAAACAAGCAAAAAAACAAATTTATTCATTACCCGCTGTTTTTTAAAGCTTGTGAATAATTACAGCATTAAGATTATATTGATTAAATGCAAATTATATTAAATCGTGATTCAATTAATCTCCTATATTTGATGTTATCAAATTCGATTGATTTGATTATAGCCACATTATGGCAAAGTTAACTGTTTATCGTCTCTTACGGTATTTGTGGTGGTCTTCTAACTTTTCGGCAGCGTCCACGCTTATCGCGCGAATAACCTTGCGCGCAACGTCGGTAGTGCATTATTTCACCCAAATTCTGTGCATCCTGTTCGCCGGAATTGGCAATATCCTCCACCGGCACAATCGCAATATTCTCCACCTTCTTCTTATCGTCCTTCACCGCCAAGTGCGCATTATCGTTCAGTATGTAATCTTGAATGTATACGGGAATTTGTCCGTTAAGAATGTGCGGTTTAATTAGCGCTTCAGAATGTGAAGCATTTGATGGCTTTGAAGTTGTCGTTGTTGCATTTAGCACCGGCTGCACGGTAGCATTCACTATCTCCACATTGATTTTCTTTGTTGTCGTTTCGGTCACATTGTCAGGCTTTTTTGTAGTGACCGGCGATGCAGTCGTAGGTGGTGTCACCGGTTTTATAGTAAAATCGTTGTAGTCGTAGTTATAATCGTAATCCTGCAATTAATTTATGTAGCAACTAATTATTTACTTAAAAATTACTTACACCTCCTATCGAACCAAACGAGTCATCACCAACCACGGCAATAATTTGAAAATCTTTAAGATGCAATTGGATATTATACTCGCCGGTTTGTTTCTGATCGAATGTCGTCGACGATTTCGGCGCACAATCGATTAAACCAAACGCCAGTAAGCAGACAACGATAATTCCGTGCATGATTTCTTATATCATTTGACTATCGATTTTTTTTCGGAGGCTGTTATCGGGATCGCTGATGATTGTGAACTGTCCATGTGTCGATGACTTTCGTTTAGATTATTTCAGCAGAAAAAAGCACGATGAAACCGCCTAGTGGGAGTTTTTATTTATTTTATAAAACTTGATTAACCGCTACAGGTCTTCGAACCTTCTTCTTCCACTTGGCACGCAAAGGGTCACATTTTATGTTCAAATTTATACTTTGCAAGAGTTGAACGCTTCCTGCCAATTTCGATAGATCAGGTTTTGCTTCCCACAAAAAAATGAATGATAGCACATTGTCAGATCGTGATTAAAACAGCATCAACTTATTTAAATATTGTTTATGTATTGTAACCTACTTAAACAAATTCACATTATTGTATAGCGCATTAATCTTAATTGATAATTAATTAGTATCTATGCGTGTGTGTACTTAGTTGCCTACTCTACTAATTTTCCATAATAATTATTTAATTTAGTGCGAACTGATTAAATAACTTACCGTTATATTATGAGAACTGGTGAGGACTAATAATAATACAGTTAGCATCTCCCGCCAAAAGTTGATCAACTAAAATACAAATCGGTTTTTAAACTAGTCTGAAAAGTGTATCCAACCAGAAAACATCATGTCAATGAAATCGTTAACATTTTTGGCAATCGTTGCATTGCTAAGTGAAATCATCCACTCGTCGCCGCTGCCCGGCCACGTCAAATACGATCAGCGACAGGACGGTGATTGGAATGTGCGTGCCGATTTAGAAAACTTTGTGATACTATTGATACCCACATCGGGAGGATCTAGTCCGGCTGGCGGCTTGGGTCTGCTCGATCTCATCACAAAGGCGATTCCGTTTCGCAGCGCGTACAACAAGCGCAAGCCGGTGAAGAAGGAGCCGATGACGCCGGAAGTGAATTCGGAGACCGAGGCGTTTATCGAGTCGAAAACGGCGCCGTATCACGTCGATATCAGCAAGTCTAAGGCGAATTTGGCGCGTCTGCATCCGCAGGAGGTGCAACAACAGGAGAAGTTCCTCGTCTCGCCGAGCATTGCGCTCATCAAGCCGGAGGAGGTCGAGCAAATTCGGCGGCGCATCGCTCGCGGCTTCTTCCTCACCATGCCGCTCGAAGTGGACGAAATCGCACCGAAAAAGAAGAATATCGTCGAGTTGACAAAGAAGAAGAGCGAGTTTAAGAAGGAGGAGCATCACAATAAGAAGGAAGAAAAGGAAAAGTTATTGCTTTTAGGCGCCGAGCACGAGCAATGCGGGCCGGGATACGAACGCGATGCGAAAGGCATTTGCAAATTGAAAGACTTGTAATTTATTTTTTTAAATATGATATAATTTGCTGTAATTATGCTACAGTTATAGCAATCATTTTACCTAAAAAAAGTCATTAAACTAGCTCGCTAATAACTTGTAATCATCAGCCTCTAATAAACGATTCCTTTTCATTCTAATTATGCACAGCCTTTTTATTGATCATCGGCAACATGAAATTGGGAAACACAAACGGAAACCTGAAACAAACAAGCAAGCCACAGCATTTACATACGTGTATACTCAGTTATTCAATCATTATTAAAATATATTTAAATGTTAATAAACATTAGCATTGATCTATCGATTTTTAGAGTGAAATTACTACATTATAATGTTTTGCGCAACTTACTTTAATCAAATTAATTATGCACGTCGTTGTATTTGTGTCACTACAATTTATTATTTAAACCAGATAAACAACAAATGTTATGTTACTAATGCATCGACAAATCGTGAATGAATAAATTAACCATCACATTAACGGTTAGGTTATAAATCAACTAACTAAATGTTTAAATAAACAAATATTTAAATAGTTTTTTTACACAAAACTGGTTAAAAATCAACAAACCAATTTGTATAGTATACGTAAATTTGCCATGGCATGCATTATTTAAACATCGTGAAAGAGTATTTACAATATTTGCATTTACATGAATTTTAACGCTTTAAGTTTTGCCTTTAAATATTAATGGAACTAACAACTATCGTTATGAATTCCGAGCGCGTAATGACATGGTGTGGATCAAAAAAACGACGCCTTGCATCATCCTAGCAATTACAGAAATTTAATTATTTTTAAGAAATTCCGGTAATTATTTATTATTTTTTGGTAGTACGTGTATATCAAACATAACGTTTTTTTGATACTTAGTATATAATTTGTGTATAATAAGCAACTATATAGATATAAAAATAACTGATGGATTGACGTTTATTACAAAAGTTGTAAAAAATAGAAGCAGATGCACATAAAATTAATATCATGATAAGTTCAAGTTTTATTGAATTTAAAAAAAACAAGAGTAAAAAGTATAGAAGGATTTTGCTTGCGTTTCAATCAGGGCCGGATGAAGCTATTAGATGTTGAATTTGATGATGAAATAATAGGTTTCAGCTCTTAAAAGTATTTTTAATGTTTTTTTGTTCATAAAATAATAGTTTTATTATATTTCTAGACAGAATATTTTGTTATACTTGTGATACTCATCAAAGATGGACAGTCTCCAATCCGTGGGCTATTTAAGGCTCTCAAAAAGTGTTACATATGACCCGCGAAATGACTTAGATTTATTCAAATTTGTTATTTTTTAAGTAAATTCCATTTAAAAAATGTAAGCTATCTTAAAATAGTGACAACATTAATAAAAATTGGCTTAGTTTTGTCATTAAATTGTTAAAAATTAAAACTTTGTATAAAAAAGTTCTCATTTTGCATTTTTCGAGAGACTTTTCTGCATTTCTCTTAAAAAGTTTCTAAATTTCTACATTTTTTAACGGTTTGTTTAGTAAAATTGCTCAAATTTATACAAAAGTCCTGTATGTTTTGTCATTTACTATATTTATCATTATTTTATAACAAAATTATTTATTTTTATACATTTTTCTTAAAAAATGCAACAATTTTGAAGTGTGGGGCCCAATTACACTCAACCGGAACAAATCCGACCCTGGTTTTAATGCAATCGTATAAAAATATACGATTCTGCATCGTGCATGTTGTTTTAATTGATTTGAATTCCCCGTTTGCACATAAAATTTTGCGTTGCCACTTTATGGCTGGCTGCACGTACGTACTTGACTGCTTCAACAACAAATTCACCGCAAATATTTTAAAATCCGCGCATCTTAACTTCTAACCATATCAATAAATTATACGCAAATTAAGCAGCCGATTATTTTATGCCAATGTATTAAATAAATCAATCATCAATTTGTGACTGGCTTGCAATAAATGTCATATTGTTTGTAAATGGTTAATAAATATGTGGGTACTTACACGCGTCGATGCATCGCGAACTTTTTCGGCGCCTCCTCCCTGCTGACGTCCTCCTGATTGTCTCGCATGTACGTGACGGTGGTGTTCGGCTTCAAAAATGCGGGCAAAAGTGCAAGTGGTGAATGCGTCGTATGCGTCGTGGTCGTCGTCATTGGCGGCTGGTGCGTGGGCATCGGATACAGCGATTCCGGCGGTGTTAGTATCAACAATACGCCATTTATGTGGATGCGATAATTTTCCGTGCCGTTTTGGCGTTGGTCAATGACTTCGTAATCATCGTCAAGATCGGACGGTGGTTCAGTTGCGGTTTCACTGTTTGTTTTATTGAAATGGCTTGGCGCACATCTGGTAGTTGTTAATATAATCGATATTAATACAATTAATGCAGATGGCTTTGAGGTGGACATTGCGCTCAAGATATGTATGCTGATATATAAGATGCGGTGGTAGGATTGTGACTGAAACACTTGACTTCTTGTTGTTGCTGTTTTCAAAGATAATTATAGTGATTTTGCATTAATTAAAATACCTCAGCATCTTTCATGAAAAATGTTATTGCTTATTATCATATTACGGAGACGTTTTCTTATATGCAACCAACAATACAGTACATTTACATTAACACCAGTTTGAAGTTTATTTCCATTGAGTTTGCTTTTCAAATGTATAAAAGTTATTATATGACACTTTAATTTATTACCTTTCCCTTAGTTGCTACTTAATATTATTTGTTTTATAAAAAGATATTGCAATTATTTGAGTACTATCATAATTAATCCAACTAACTACGCATACATGTATTCGTTTAAAGGCACATCAATCCCTTCATCATCTCCCTATACTCCATTTGATCATCCAACATCTTCAAAAATACTTGATACTTCTTTTCATGATACTCCTGCACCTGATTGTCGGGCAACACCAAACGCCCCACGCCGCCCATTCCGTTAACGGCCGCTTGCACGCTATTAAACTCTCCAGCAGCGTATGCAGCAAGAATAGCCGCACCAATTATCACCGACTCGATTTCCAGCGAATTGACGGTTGGCAAATTGGTGATATCAGCATGTGCACGCAGGAATAAATCGTTTTTACTTAAGCCGCCACACACAACAATCGAGTTTAGATTTGTGTAACCTGATTTGCGCATGGATTCAATTATATGACGTGTTCCATACTGAAAGATGTGGTTTGGAAAAAGATTATTAATAATTGTAATGGGGTAGCTAATAAGTCAAAGTCATTGATTTTAAAATTGAATAAAATAGTTTCGCATTATGATTTACTCAGTCGCAAAACCATTTTTTGGCTACAAAACATTACGTTCTGTTCCTTTTGTTAACTTGGGGTCGTTTCATACGCTAGAATTTTGTCTAGCAGACTGAAAAATCTACCAAATTATAAAGAACCATGCAACAAAAGATGCGCTAAGCTGTATGGCTAATTTTCTTGTCTGGTAGATAAAATATAAACATTTGAAACGAGTTTTTAGGTTTTGATAATTTTAAACTTTATAAAATTTATAAAAAATCGCTAAAAAATAAGCATTTTCAATAACTTCTTCATATCAAATTAAATGTAGGTGCCCAAGCCTCCGAAATATTGTTCAAAACAGATGACAAATTTAACTGAATGGTTGAAATTACTGGAAAATCAAGCCTTCTACCATAGACACATTAAGAAGCTTGTTGAACATTTGATAATTGAAATTAGAACATAAACGGCTATAACTTATCACCTAAATTTAGGTTTAAACTTACAGCTAATGATTGAATTGTAGCCAAATATAAAATAGCTAGATTTTCTTCACTTTTCTCAATATCCAGTCCGCAAATCTATAAAACCATGTTGTTAATACAATAATCAAAGTAAATAGTCTACGTTTAGTTGTATTACCGAGCCTTTGAGTGAAGGATCACCGACAGGAGAACGATTTCCATAAAAATCAGGATAAACATGTATATCCTTTGACAAATAATGTACCGATTTGAATTTGCGAGCTTTAGCCATGCTGTTTAACAGCTCATTTAGGTATTGATTTATACGCCTATTTGGAAATATGCAGTTAATTATTATCTAATTTATGCATTAAATCAGCTAAATTACTTATCAGCAGGCAGTTTCTTTTTTATGGATGCGGTGACTGGATGAGTTTCAATTACGTATTCAATCAACTTCCCTGTAACGCTCTGGCCACCTTCGCTCAAATAATGATCGGGCACCATTGCATTGTAATACGGCCCCCATACGCCTTTTGTGAAGATCGGTTTGTCGGACAACGCCATATGGCACGTTGATGTTCCACAAATTAAACCTACAATCAATCAATAAAGAGCATTATTTTCTGCGTGAAAAATTGTACGGGTAATGTTTGTAAACGAATTATTCTAATGAAGCGTGCATTTTAATAATATAATTGAATTACGACGTAGAAAAAACGTATAAACTGTTGCGTAATACGTAGTAGGCTAAAATGTTGTAAAAAAAATTATGTGTTTGGTATGAATCATTCAATCTTTAAATAGTTAAAGGGCATGTAATCCCATTAAAATTTGTTAACGCTGACTTAATTCCAATTTCGTTAAGGCGATATTAAATCATAGCTATTTTAAAAAATGCACGATAAAATAATTCCTTTACAAATATAGGATGGCACAAGTATAATATATGTATGTTTTGGTATTTGTATTATTATGAATGGAAAATTGATATAACCGCTTACATTGTTCTAATAAAGTCTTTTTTGCAGCCATAATGTCATAGAGATTATGGAATATAGAGTGTTTGCCATTGGTCAATGCTCTAGAAACAAAAACTAATAGTTTTTACTGCGTTACTAAAACACATTTTTTGAAATTGAGTAAGAAAACGTAAAAATTAATTGTATCCAAAAAATGTGTTCTTAAAATGCAATCTTTCACTTCGGCAATGCTTCTTGGCACTTCTACGCTCTCCAGATATATATTCGCTTTAAAAAATATGAACAGAAGGTCCAATTATCACAGAATCATTAATTTTAAACAATTACTTGATGGCAATCACTCAAATTTCCATAGTCTACGATACCAAGGCTACAGAAAATACATAGTTCAAACGAAGCAGGAATTCATAATCATCGCGCCTCAATATTAAAAGTATGCGTGTTCAACGTGACGAATGTGCCCTAAAGCATGCATTTTATCTGCACGACCCTATATAATTCCATTAATCAATTAATAATTACATAAACGCGATTTGAAGTCGGAGTCAATGCCGGACACGCGACATCCCAACAGTCCCAATCCGCCCGCATGTGCATCTATAATGCTGGTGGCAACAGCAGTGCCCTTTGATAAGCTCAACTGCGCCGCGACGTTCTTCGACAGCCCATTGCCGACCGGATATCCGGGCGTGTGTACAAGATTGCCAATAATTTTTGCATCGTTGCTCAGTAGATCTTCCAGTCCAATCTTTCTGAAGAACGCTTCATTCCAGCCTTTATAGTTTGGCGTCATTTCGTACGTCCATTTACACACCAACGAGCATATCGATCTTGAATTATTAAGATTTTTGTCAATGCGTAAACAATTGCTAGTTATAGTTAATTTACCTTGAATTACATTCGGTGGCTTTCCACGTTAAAAAGTCTGGCAGATCGAAGAAGTAACCGATTTTATCCCAGCATGCTTCTTTTAGATGCTTCTTCAGCCAAAGTAGTTTTGGCGTTTGCATTTCGAGCGAAATTGATCCGCCGACAAATTTCAACACGTCATGATTCGATTTGGTAATAAATTTTGCTTCTTTATTTGCTCTGTGATCCAGCCACATAATAATATTCTGCTGGTTATTGCCTGTGCATTAATTATTTAGTATAATCAAATATTGTCGATATAAGTAAGTTGACCTGATTTGCTGACCGTGAGCGGATCTCCATTTGTATCAATCGCAACCAGCGAGCAGGTTGCATCAAAGCCAATACCCTTAATTTCACTTTTGGGTACATATTTGGACACTTCCTAAATCAATAAGGATGCAATTATTATCCATAAAAGTATATATATATAGGCTTCAACAACTTACTCTAATGCAGAAAACAACTGCGTCCCAGATTTCATCGGACGACTGCTCGTAAAAATCTCCATAGTTCCATATAGTAATCTCCTTCGTGGCCAAACGTATAACTTTACCGGTCGGATCGACCAATCCAGCCCTTACACTGCCCGTTCCCACATCAACGCCGATAAAGTAACGAGTCAATGAAGCCATGATATGTTATGGTTGTAACTACGACCTTCGCATCAAATTAGTGATAATGTAAGTAATGTATAGAACGCGTATTGTTTGTTAGAAAAGTTGTATATGTTTAAGTTTCGTTATTCGACGAGTAAAACAAATAAAGGTTAATACATGATAAACTTTTGTTAATGTTATCGTGTAACGAGGAATTGGGTTACACAATGTTACACTGAAATTTTAATGAAAAAAACTATCAAAACAAATTAAACGTCAAGCTTACATTCCTTTATAGTTAGAGGTTACATTTCAATGACAGCTATTCGCCGATTTGCACGGTAGATTGGTTCCATAGATAAAGAATCGTTTAAAACGAAAAATATGTAAAAAACACATAATTTTTCGTTATTTACTCAATGTTTTGTTAACAGTTTAATGACATCGAATCAAAATTTTTGAAATTATCTGTTAATTGCAGTCTATTCATTATTTTATAACTTAAATCTAATTTAAAACAATGTGAACAAAACTAAAATCAAATAAATTGACAAACAGAGTAAATAGAAATACAAATTAAAGCCTATCATTTAGATAATATGATTGATAGGCAACTACCGCTTAAATCAGTGGTGTAATGTTCCGGTTGGGGTTGGACCGCATCCCACAACTATATTTTAGTAGCTAAAATTGTTATTATAAGTGAATAGATGAAGATAAAGGAATGGATGATAAAAATTTGCTTTTCGTTAACAAAAAAAAGGTTTTTTACAAGATTTCAAGAAATGCTAGTAATTACTGCATCGTTAAAACCTAATGCGCACAAACATTTATGAATGTAAACAATTATAGCATGTAGGTAATAAATATCTCACGTTACTGTGATGATATTAACAAAATTTGTTATTTATTGTAAGTATTAATCGTAGTGAGTATTTTCAACGTGTTTTTTTTCAATAATTTGTTTTTCAAAACCTTGTAAAAGGGAAAAAGAGTAAATAAGTACCGCGAGAAAGGTGCATTGTGATACACATAAGTGATGATATGATAAAAATTTCTTTATCATTAAAGAAAATAGGCAATTTACGGAATTTCAAAAAATGCTACATCGTTAAAACTCAATTCGCACAAACATTTACAAATCTAAACAAGTAAAACATGTAGGTAACAAATATCTCACCTTACTATGTTGATATTTATAAAGTTTCGCGTATTAATCATATTGATTAAATATTATTTAATTATTGTCATGTTTTATGTTTTTCAAAACTCGTAAAATATTACAGTGTAAATAGGTGCATTGTGAATTATGCATAGGCAACAAGATGTTAATAATTTGCTTTTCATTAACTACTTGGTTGATCATATCGCGAAGTTCAAATGACAAACATCAGATGTTTGTTGTTGAATGCTAAACATGCTTTATACAATACATTGCAAATAATGTTTGATTTGAAATGCAGTTTTTTCATGTCGTAATAACGCGAAACGCAATAATACGTTTATAATTACATAAAAACCGACAAAAATTCATGTTATAAAATATATATGTAACTGCGAACGTAATTGTTGGTTATTTTTATTTCCTAATTCCAAAAATATGAGGAATAATTAACATTCATTTAACTTGACCAATATTACAAGCATTGTTTTATTCTACTTTCGAGAATCGAATGCGTAGAAGGAAAAAGCATTGTATGTTACAAATCCCAAAGTCAAGAGATTTGTATAAGTTACATACAATGTTCTTCTAAACTCAATTATCTCTATACTACAAGGGATTAAAATGATTTTTACTATAAATTGAAACAAAAACATAGAAACTAAAACCGTGGATGTTGTATGCATTATATAATACGTATAACCAGGGGCAGCCTTAGAGGGTGTCGAGCAGGGCAATTGTCCTGGGCCTCACACAAGAGCTCCAAAACTTAACTACATATTGACCTTCCCACGTTTGCGTCTTTACTATAAATATAAAGTTTCCAAAAATGTCATACTTAAAATAGTGATCGGAAGAAGAAAAACGAAGAAAAATACAGTAAAAAATAAAAATCTACAGAAAACTTCTAAAGACGACAAATTCAACACTTTTTCTCTCGTTCTACTTTATTTGGCTCAGTATTCATCAATAATTATAAATTTGCTGTCGCTTTTAACAATTTGTGAAGCCAGAACAGTCGAAAATTAAGCCATAATTGCAGTTTTCTTTGTTATTGTTCCTTGTTTAGTTAGTTTTTCTACATTCCTTAAGATATAAGGGCTCTTAAACTAATAACGTCTTAGGTACTTTCAGGTTAAATCCACTTCTAAACAATATTCAATAATAATAATAATAATATTCATAAATACCGATTACATATTATTTTTGTGCTTCAATAATATATCAAGTTTTGTAAACACATATAATAGCAGATCTAACATAGAACGTTCTTTCATTGAAAAACACCCTAAATTCCGATCAAAAGATACATGGTTCTGCATTTTATAGTGATTTTAATTAACTAAATGACTAACAAACAGCTTTTAGAGATTACAACTTTAAAAATTTAACATACAATATATTTCGCGCCGCCCATTTGATTGTTAAAATGATTTACTATTTATTGTTGATAAAATATTTCATTCATTTCTAATTTCTTTTCACTAAATGTTCCCAGCATGCATATTTTAAATAAAAAATCATTTGTTGTTTACCATTTTTCGCATTCCGCGAATACTCAATTTAATTTGTAAATATTTCGGTCAATTAGCATGGCAATATTTCAATTAAATCGTGAGGCATTTGCTAAAATTAGCGAAGAGGCTCATTGCCACAGTTATTAATGGAATTACACCCAGATTTAAATTAAGCGAAGTGATGACTTTATTATAGGTTCGGTGATTTACTGCAACGCAAATTAATACCGATTCTTCATACTTGTATACGCATCGCGAACGATATATGTTTCAAATTTTTCCAAAAAGTTATTTATATGTAGGAGTAAACTAAAATAAAAATGTTTAGCTCTCATTATACATAAAACCACTTAAATGTTGATGGAAACTAAATTAAACAGTAGTTTAAGAAGTTTAAGATGAAGAAAAACATATTGCTTGCAAAAACAGCAACAAAAATAGAAATTTGCCGCTATAGATATAAATATACGCATCATGCTTACTATATCTATCTGATAATTGTTTTTATATTTCAATTTATAGGTTATTCGAAAGAGTCAACTTAATTAATTTTTCTTGATAACAAATGTTTACATAAATTTATGTGTTTGATCAAAACATTGTTGAAATTCCTTGCACTTTGTTTTATTTTGCGCTCGTAAAATATTTTTAACTTCAAAATGCATACAAACAAGAAGGAATGTGATAATAAGGAAATTTTGAACTATTTTGGGTGCACTAAAGACAGTTGCACCCAGAAAAATGCGGATTTTGGTTTAGAATCATGGAATTGAAAGAAAAAAAATAACAAAAATATGTTAAATTGTTATGTAGTATTCGAAGACAGATTAAATGAAGCGCTTTTTAAGAAATTTAATTAGGGCGGGTATCTGGGTCCAATAAATATATTAAATGTAGGAAACATTTTTGGATTAAAATGGAAATATAGTATAGCAACTATAATCGGACACAGGTAGTCAGTCTTACATGGAAATAAAAATCATCAAGTGTAGTTTTATTACTATAGATAGTCAACTTGAGCTGTAGAATAATAGCATTGTGTAAATTGGGGTAAACACACATTTATTAGTGAGAATCTCAAAAATCCAAATTACGTACTCATACAAATGTATTTATTTACGACTACAGTATAAATAAAAAAAGTTATTTATACATTTTTGTAATTTATATAAAACTCCTAATTTGTATTAAATCTTTTCAAATGATATGTAGCACTAGGATGAAGTCCTTATATAATATATGTATAATATAATATATAATATATAATATAGCAGTAGCATTAGTCTTATTATTATAGAATGTAATAAAATTAGTTTTCGCGACGCGCATTTACGACAACCATTTATGAATCAATTAAAATTCATGGGATTAATCAATTAATTATCTATAAATTATTCGATTTAACACACGTAGTATAATACATATTTAATAACGCATCGGGAATTTCAACCAAATAGCTTTGTTGTTATACATTAAATATTTAATAAAAGATATCCCTATAGACAACAG
>JARJDW010010930.1:0-10650 GCA_030264715.1 Adinopsis sp. GC000173
AATATATATAATAATTAATTTGCTTGTCGATCGAGAAAAGCGTATTATATACAGCGCAACAATGAATTTTATTCATTGGAATTTTGGGATGCGTGCGGATATTATCAATATGGAATTAAGTGCGATTGAAAGCAGGCAAGCAAGCAGGGCGATTCTTTTTTATATATTTTTTTTTGGATTATTGGATTATCCGTTAAGGATTTTTACGATGCGCGTGTTTTTTGGGTTATAATTCTTTTTGAGCGTGAAGACTGTGCTGGTATTTGTTGTTGATAAGATGATTAAAGTGAAAATGATGCTGGTTTTGCTTTTAAATTGCTACAAAATTGTAAATTTAAACAATTTTTAATCAGAATTTGTTAACTTGCTTGTGAGTTAAAATTCTTCAATGAGATTTTGTCGCAGTAAAATAGTAACATTTTCAATCAGAATCAGTCAAAATTAAGCGCCCTAATCGATTTATCTTTGGAAACTTTAAGTATGAATCAGAATTTATTAACTTTATAAACCTTATATATATATACTATACTTCAAGCTTCAAATTTTGCTATAATTTGCAACGTAAAGTACTTGAATGTTAATGAGCAACCAAATCAAATCAAAAACTTTCTAATTAGCATGTTAACGGTTATAATTTTCCGAACGAACTTGCTAATTCTTAACATAAATATATGTATATTTAAATATAATATATAATTTTAGTAATTTTTTGTCTAGTTGGGATTGCTGCTGGCCGTTCGTCTCGCACTGCTACAAGGCGCGCTGCCGAAATTCTCGCAACAGGATAATCCCACCGCCTTTCACCCCTCGCTATTCGTCAGGTGAGTGTACATCCTATATTTATACATCAGGTACAACAAAACAAAAACGCCGGCGCCATAAACGCAATTTAATTAAATCATAAAACCGGCGGTTGACATTGCCGACGAGCAACTGTGATAATATTTAGATGAAAAGGATGCGTACAATGAAAATCCATCTGGTGCGGTCTTGTGCCGACACTACACATCCTTTGTTGTCGTCCTGTCCAAATATTTGCTTTCATTTCATTCAGTGTGTGTGTGTATGTGTGGTAGAAGGAACGAACCCACTTGAGCGTGATATATGCACAATAAATTCATTCGCAGCAGCAGACTTTTCCACGATGATCATCGCACGCGTTTTTGTTTATATCCCCGCCAAAAGAATTCAACCTTGTTCCTCGCCTAATTTAAAGAGTTTCGATTGCTTAACGCTGCTCTCTGTTTCACTCACTCACTTCGCATTAATGAAGTCGAAATGCAAGCTGCTTGCCGAAGTGGAAAATCTGTTTTTATTTTCCCGAGCAAATGCAGTTTTTATCCTTTTCATCGTATTGCCTGGGCGCATTCTTTGAGCAACAAAACGGACTGGATTTTTTACCGTGCGCGCACGGTGTTGTTCTAGTTGTTTTTCCCTCGATTCCATTATGTTGTAATTATGTTTGTTGTTTCGTCTGCGCGCTAATAATACATTTCTCTTATTTTTGCTGCTTCTTTTCTGTCTTTGGTGTTGTGTTTTTTTTGCGGCGCGTAATTAAGCCGGCCGTCGTTGCGTTTTTGCGTTGTGCGCGCAAAAGTTCATAAATTAGATTTTTTCCTCTTCTTCTTTGCTTGGTGCGGTGGCGTGCGATCGCAATGAAAGTTAGTGAATTAAGATATGGCAGCGGATAAGCACAGTATAAACTTTATTATTTAGGAAGTTGCGAGGCCATGAGAGTGTGCGAAAAATTTCAATTACGTAGTTTTTCCTGTCATACTGAAAAGTCGTTGCGTTTGTTTTACCGGTGAATGAAGACGATTAATTACCTTAAAGATATCGCGTACTCTGTGTTTAACTTGTGACTGGCTGCTTTTTCAAAAAGTTTTTCCTTTTTGGCGTGATTTATGTCTTATTGTATATTCCAGCAACTTTGCATAAAAATGTTAATGATTATATTATTATTATTGGAAATTCTTAAATTAATTAACAAGCATGGAGTATAGTGTGCGAAATTCCATGCGGCAATTACGCCACATAAATCAACGCCACTAACAACAACGCAACAACTTCATTCAATTCGATTCGCTTCGCCGCAAATAAACACATTAAAAACGATTATGTTAAAAGCGAATGCGCGCGAGGATTCTTCTTCCTGCATGGCAAATGATTATTAGGTATACCATAGTATAGTATAGTTTTTCGCGTTTTGGTGTTGCTTGCCACCCAAAAACCGCCTCTCACGCTGCTGCGTAAAATTGCACAGACGAACGAAGTGCATTACGTATTCATTTATGCAAGCCGGAGCCGTAAATATGCTTTCTACATATTAAACGCACGTACTATTTGAAATATGTTTGCTATACGTACACACACACATAGCATAGAGAGGGAGCGCGCAGAGAAAAAATATTAATGTTTATTTAAGTTGTGCATACAAAAGTGTTGCTGCTTCTGCTGTTGGTGCGCCGCCACCGCGCTGGCGTATTGAAAATGCGTTAAGTAACCGGGCATAATGCGAACACGTTTTATTCATATGCGGTGTGTTGTGTATGTGTGGATAAATAGATGAAATATTCAGCGTGCGAGATATACGTGCCACCAACATCAGGATAGAAGAGCAATCGAAATTCACAACAACAACGTTGTCGCGTAGGCATTTTTCTTTTCGCGTATATAATATTTTGCGTTTCAATCAAATGCGATATTGGGAAACGCTCAATTACAGCCATTTATATCGTTCCAAACAACATTGAGGACATAAATAGTTAATCGCGCCAGTAGTCGAATAACTTTTTGTGTGCTTTTTTCGCCACACAAACAATAAATAGTTTGCAATCGGCGAACAGCCGAGTTTATGCTTTTTCACATTTTGTTTTGTTTAGCGAACTTTCTGTTTAGTATCGCTTTTTTTTCTTTTTCTTCTTCTTCTTCTACGCGAAAACAAAGTATCGTAATTTCGATGCTTTTTTTTCTTTTTGAAAAGGCGAATAAGACAACGATGAGAAGGACGCAATTTTTGCCTTTTGCCGGATCGTTAAAATTTTACAGTGACGTGGCTTGAATGATGTCGAAACGAAACGAAACGACCTCCTCGCTCTGTCTCTCGTCAAACGCAATGCATCCGTGCTGTGCTACTACCACTGCTGCTGAGACTTCCTCCTCCTTGCCGCCACCGCCAAACTCTTAAAACTACAATTCACCAAGTCGGTGCGGTTTTATTCCGACATTACTAAATCTAATTAAAAACTTTGCCACTTAAAATTTTATTACAGCATATTTTAAATACTTTTGCGCTCATTAACATTCAATTAAATTAATTACCAAAAAAAAGGGATGCAAAAAAATAATAAATTCATTTATGGTGGTGGTACATACATCCGAAATAAGTCGCATTAACTAACCCGAAAATTTTTATCTAAATGATTTCATTAGATTGTACCTATAGTTAAATTAATTAAGCACAGAGTGTGGTTAAATTTATAAAATTGTTTTACGTCCGAAAGGAAGACATAAAACTTTTTGCGTCGTCGTCGTCGTCGTCTACTACCATACTGTGTCGATGTGTATGTGTGTGTGTGTGTGTGTGGCGGGAAAAGTACATAAAATGAAATTTGCATTTTTAGCGATTTTTTTTATATTTTTAAATAATGAGCTCGCATAAAGGTAAGCCAAGGTAGAGAGATATATTAAGGGAACGGGAGGGAGAGAGCGGGGGCGCGGCGTCGGATAAGCGCTTCGGCTGGAGAAGATATGAGCAATTTTGTGACAATGCGGCAAAAGGGATGAAATTTAAGTTTGGAATTGTACGATGGGTCAGCGGATAAAATATATCCTACCCATGTATTTTCTCTCTCGCTCGCTCTCGCGCCGATGTTAAAACGCTACTCTAAATTGATTCGGATTGCATTGACGTGGTGCAGATGTTTGTACTAATTTAATTAACATTCGAATTATCGAATCGTGACCGACGATAGGAGGAAACAAGCTAAACTATTTTCCAACTTAATTGCTTATGAAACTTTAATAAAATAAAATTGCATTCCATTTCGCGCGCTACAAGAGAAACGTTTCCAAAACGCTCATTACTAATATCTGATTATTCGACAAGCACTATATATCTGTGTGCAATATGTATATATGGTAGTCTATTTATACAGTTGCAAAACTAGCACACTTTTCGAGAGATAAATGTTAATTAAAATAATCGTATTCTTAGAGTAGTCGCGCGCGTACTTGGATTTTAATGCAATTTTCCTGTTTTGTCGCGCCGGATAATTAAATTTGTGTAAAACATAAGTGATAGGTCTTTATGTGTGCGCGATATTATTACGAAATGCTTCGCTGGATATTATTTGGCACTTACACACGAACACATACATATACACACATACACATACACATAGCGACGACCGAGTTAAAAGCGTCATACTTGAAACTTAGTGCAAATATTATTTCAGTTTGTAGGACTTTAGTATTGTAGCTACTAATTACACTAAATAAACATTAATTATGGTTGTATGCGTATAGAATTCCATGAATATTTATCACGTACACTCCCCAAACGTCTTGCCGCCGCCGCCGTCGCCACCAGAATTCGCTTTAATGCACATGTGGCTTGCGAATGAATTTATATGCTCATATACCAAAAAAAAATATTCTAATCAAAAATTTGTTGTGAAAAACTTTAACCTTTTACACTCCACTGTCATTCTAAGTCTGACAACTGCACTGATTTACTTTCATCGGGATGCTTTTTACTAGCAGCAAACAGGGTGTTTCAGAGAGCAAATCAGGCATTTTCAGAGGAGCTGAAAAAATAATTAAAGAGTGCAATGAAGAATCTCAAAATAAATACCAAAAAAATCACAAAATAAAGAGTTTCTTTTAAAATATTTCTTTTAAATTCTTGTGTATGCATTTTCCTATTAACAAGCTCATTATTTGCATACCCACACACACAATTTATCCAAATAACGAAAAGTTGCCACTAGCATCGAACGAACGAGCACGAGCGCGCGCAAGAAGCAAAAAAAAATTGATTCTGATTTCGCTTAATGCACAAAGCTAATTAATGCTCCGACAAACATTTATGCGCGCCGACGAGCACATACCTACCTATATATATACCTCTTCTACCTACCTATACCCGCTGAGTAGAGAAAATGAGAATGAGTGAGAGAGAGAGAGCGAAAAAACAGCTGAATTCTTCATTAAAGCTCGGTTGAAATGCACCTTTATCTGGTTCAGTATTTCATTCCTCTTCTATATGTGTGTGTGTGTGTGTGTTTGAGTGTGTGTTACGCCGACTCTACAACTTTGAACTCTCGTGAAACGGCTGTAACTCATGTCGAAGCGCAACATTCAAAGGCGAATGTTAAATACCGAATTAGACAAGCTTCGATGTTTCTATTGTAGTTTAAACTATTTCGGCGAGGAGCATGTTTGAATAGATTATGGTGTACATATGTTGTACGCTAGTCAAACATTTTGTCAGGTAGTTAATGCGAAATGGACGTTGAGCCGCACACACACACTCTCACAATTCAACCCAACCCAACCCTATCCAACCAACGTTCGTTCCAACAATTAGATTATCATTTAACAATGCGAAATGAAGATTGCTGCATTGTTTTATTGTTGCAAATTCGGGCTCGATGATAAGCTTTGAATATTAAACTAATTTATTCCGTAAAGTAGAAACTGCACTTTACTTAATGCTTTACTGCCCAGAATTGTCTCGACTATGCGTTTTAACTCAATAATAGTATATATTTTCAAAATTTTCATTAAAAATGATAGGTAATGCATAACTTGTCACATTTCTAATTTAACTCAGATCAAAAAATTAATCTACAAAATTTTATATTATAAACAATATTTTCTCAATTAAATTTTATTTGCTGCAATTCCAACTAATAATTTTTATTAACACGGTTTTTTGTTTGTTTGCTACATGAAAATAATTAATTTAGTTTATAACTTTTCCATGAATTTCATTTTATAAACAACTTTTTTTTATAGAAACATTCTAAGAAAGAAATAAATTAGCAACTCTAATTGATATTTGTTACCTTGTGTTCGCTGCAAACTTAATTAATTAGTAGTTTGTGACATATTTTATGAAAAATTTTTATTTATAATATCACCTAGCTACAAAATAAAAATAAAACTTTGATTGTTTGTTCATTCCTTCTACACATCACTGTTATTATGCAAATGTGTAGAATGTTTCATATTTATTTTGAAATGCGAGCGAAAAGCGCACTTTTTCTTCTCCTCCACTATACTATACGCGTTCGCATCATAAAAATTCAACATAATATTGTTGTTTACTTCGCAAAATTTGTAATTCAATGTAATTTATAAAATTTCATATACCTGATATAGTATACTATATATACAATATACCTATGATACTTGTGCTGCATGCGCATTTCATATACAAAAATAACAATAACATTTTATTAAGAATTAATTTATTCGAAATAAGGAGCAGAGCGTGCTGTTGCGGTGTTGGTTTTAATTGATTTTTAACTGCCACGGCCGCTTTTTCATTCTCCCCGTGCTATAAAAACTGACGCGTCTTTGCCGTTGTCGTTGTCGTCGTCGTTGTTGTTGATCCTTTAATATCGTCGAGAATGTTGCAATATTGCTCGTTTCATACAAGGTGTGCGTTAAGTCTTAAAACGGTCAATTTTCGTGCAATTTAACGAAAAATGATGCATTTTATAACTGTATTGTTGCAATTTTGCGGTGGAAAACTCGCTTTCAACCTCGTTAGCTCAAATTGAACGTATGATATTTTTAAAATTGCAAAGTTTCGAAATAACAACAAACCAACAGATAAATTGCTTTTTAATGAAAAACCTTCAAGCTTTGTTTAAACAAATAATATCAAATATATTTTATTCGTTTTATAATTTATAATTGATATAAAATTGTTTTGTTTTGATATATAACTTTCAGCAGCAAAACAAATTATTATAATAAAAAAACGCTGCACGATTATTTATTTTAAAGCAATCGTTCGCCAACGAGCAAGCCATTAACTATTAGCTAATCTGATTGTCCGAGCGCGGCGCGCACTGTGTGCTCGAAAAGTCCTTACACAGGTTTTAAGATCCCATGGGTGCGATTCGCGCTGGAACGACTATATATTTCCAACCACTTCTTACATCTTACATTTTTTTTGTGTGTAAGGGTCTGTGTGTGTGTGTGTGTGCGCGCCAGACTCCACTTCGTCGTAACCGCAAGGCGAAAACTTTTATTTCGCTCGCCTTCTTCGTCTTCCATCCATCCATCCATCCATCCATTCCCTCGTCGTGCTATACGATTTTTCCAACAGTTGGTTTGTAGGTATACTATATGCTAATCATTTAAGATACTTGAAAAATATGTAACGTTTTCGATGGTCTTATCATTTTATACAAAATGAGGGCTGCAGATAAAAAGGGTTTCGATGCGATCGTTAATTCCGCACCCAAAAAACAAACGAATTATGTGTGTTTCCCTGATTTTTCATTCTCAAACACAACATGTGCCACAACGCGTCAATTAATCGACGCTGATAGTAGTAATGCTGCAAGAAAATTTCCAGTCGATTAACATTAATAATATTATCTTGTAGGAAGTAGTTACACTTAGCGCGGCGGCGCGTTTTTTTTTTCTTCTTGCTCCGTTCTCTGAACGAGCAATTTCAGCTGATTGATGCGCTTTTGGTTGTTGCAGGATCTTGACGTTTTGCTATCTGGCTGCCTTCAACTGGTGGCNGGCTGCTCCTCTGCCCGACAACGTTATCGCACGACTGGCAAATGGGAAGCGTACCATTGGTGACCACCATCGGCGATTCACGCAATCTCGTCACCTTCTTGTTCTTCGGCTTGGCGTTGGTTCTCGCCATCAAGGGGCTACTTGATTTCGAGGTAAGTTCAAATATTTTTATTAATTAAAATTAATCAGATATTTGCATCTCAAACTTTATTTTTTTAACGAACTTCTAGTTTCCTAAGGTTTAACTTGCGGGAACCTTTGGAGGAATATTCGTAAAATATTGTAGTAAATAATCATCAAGTTTTCATTTATTTTCTTATAATTTCACTTTAAGTAACTAACTGGACGAATCATCAGGAAACTTAAACAGCAAGCAATCTAATTTCTTGTACACAACTTCACCACCACCAATGCCAACACTCGCAACTGTTTGTGTTGTTCTTGTTGTTGTTGTTGGTGTTGTTCTTTCATTTGCGTTTACTTTTTAATTAAATTCCGCGCATGATTTTATTCCATTCGCTCTCTTCTATACCGCGCTGTACGTATTAATTGGACGCGTCGCTTTTTTTCCTCTCTCTTCCTTATCCCTTAGATCCCTGTGTGTATATGTGTGTGGGTGTGTGTGCGCTCGGTAGTTTTAGTAAAGTAAGCAAACCTAATAATAAAGTTAGATGTTCCTTAAGTAGTTTAGCCCTCGAGTCGTCTAACAAATGTACTCGGTTTTTGGGTAAATTTAGCCCCAACTAAATTTAATTTCATACCTTCCTCCTTGTAGAACATCATCCCAGTCTCGTCATGTCTCAGCGCGCGCTCTCTTACTGCTTGGCCTTTTTGCTCCTCCATCGTTCTTACGATTAACTCAATAAAGTTAACTTTTACTATCTTAATAAATAAAAGTTTAATCGTGCGCGCTTATTTCATTCCACGATGGCGATGGAGAGGAGGAGGTTCGCGGACGGACGGACGGGAAACGAAAAACTTTTTTCTTCTTCTTCTTCTTCTTCCTCTTTTTTTGGTCGAATTATTGAAATGTTTGCTACCATTCCTCTATTTCTTATATAGGTAGTATAACATTGTCGGATTAAGAAGTTTTTTTTTAATCATCTTTTATTACAACATTTATGGGCTGGTATTGAAATCCAATAAATTATGTTTAATTTAATATAGATGAAATTAAATTTTGCTAAAATATGACTTCCGCATTCGGGCTGCAATCTTGAATTTGATTGAAGGAAAGGCAATATTTCAATAATGCTTTCCAGATTTTAATCATTCTAAATTAAAACATCAGCTACGTTTTATTACGCATTTTAGTAAACAGCGTAAAAATTGCATTTTTTTTTCATTAGATGGAACAATAAATCAGCGATCTCCTGCCGAAAAAAGCACATCAAGCTGATGCCAATTTAAATTTCAATAATTTTAATGAAAAATCCGCTCTTAATGATTAATCATGGCGCATAAATTTTGCAAAGGAAGGAATAAGGCGCTTTTCGATGCGCACCGGCCGCGCCGCCATCATGGCACATCTCTCGATCCTTCCGTTTTTCGGTATAGTGGTAGTCGTAATTTATTCATCGTAAAATCGCAAGATTAGAGAGGCGAACGAGATGTCGATGTACGCGAGAGATTAGACGACCTGATACTGATCATCGTAAAACCTCCAAGTTGGATGGCGAAATCTTGCCATATTTGACACGACGATCGACAATTAAAATGCGCTAAACGCTTGCAACCGCAAACACACCAACCCTGGCACCGGGCGTGGAAAACTGAATTTATCCTTAAAGTCGATTTAAAATCACATTTGACAATTAAAATATGAATGGGTTTTGTAGATGGAGGACTAAACGCGTCTACCGCAAACACAACAACGCTGATTTCAGCTACCCGCTACATGACTACCTTGATGGTGGTCATGAAAAACTTCATTTACCCAAAAAAATCGATCTAAAATCTTGTCATCATAGCAACAATTAAAATGCTCACTCATCGAATGCGTTTTGTGGTAACAGTTAAACGCTTTTCGACCGCAAACACACCAACGCTGATTTCAGCTACCCACTACCTTGGCGGTGCAGGCGCCGGGCGTGAAGAACTGCATTTATTCCAAAATTTATGCCAACATGTGTTTGCATTCTACGACGATTTCACATCATGCAAATTAAATTCCCATTTGTGTTGCTGCTTTCTAATTTCAAACGTAACTTACTTACTATATACAAAAATACCGAAATAAAAGCGCGGATGAGCGGCAGGGCTTTAAATTTAAAACCCGTGGAATACGGGGGGAGGGGGCAAGCACCGGTGGCCATAAAATAGATAAAGGTTGCATCCGTTTTTCATAGCACCAGTAAAACAGAAATTACCGAATGCAAATATTAAAACAATACGTGACATTATTTATTTTTATTGCGACAGCTGAAACCTGAAATGCTGCGGCTGTGTGGCGGCGATGAACGGCGGGCGCGCACCGAAAAAAAAAACATACACACACCGCTTTTTTGTATTCTATATGAATAATATGCAGGACACATTGCAATACGTTAATGCATCGATAGTTTTTTTTATTTGCCACACAATAAATTTGCGAATTAGTTTGGATTTAAGATTAAAAAACAAACAAATTATTTGTAATTTTTTGTGATATCCTGTAATAATTGAAATGAATGAGTGATAAAAAAAAAGGATATATTTGTATTATTTTTTGTTGTTGTTTTGTGTGTGCACATAAAACGCTTAATTCCGCAACCCGGCCCTCTGCCATTTTTGTTGTTGCTGAATATCAAATAACATTTTATTGTTGGGATTTTTCCCTTTTCGTCGTCGAGACCGAGGCGCTAAAATCAACAACACAAGCGTGTGCTGTGTTGCGGTGGA
>JARJDW010010932.1:0-11096 GCA_030264715.1 Adinopsis sp. GC000173
ACGCAAAAACGGAGCTCGGAGTGAATATAAGGAAAGCATGTGGTTCGTTTGTGTGGGAAAAAATTTGCTAGGTTAAATAGATGGTGCGGAGGAGACGAGCGCGCGCTTTTTTTCCTCTCCTCTATATATACATTTCCTTTTGTCGCTCCTTTTGTACGCCGAATGTCTATCCTCGTGATCCTGCATAAATTTTTCCTTTACAAAAAAATTAAATACATATAGAAAGAGCTCGAGGATTAGAATTTCATATTAAGGACTGCATAACGAACGGTTTTTTTTTAATAATTTTTGCAATGAAAAACATTCTTATCAAAGAGTAATTTTTTACTCGCTATGTTCGAGTATGTTGAACTCATATTTCATTTCTTCTCCGTTCGGGATGGGGGGTTAAATAAATTACAATAAAAGAAAAATGTTTTATAGCTTCTTATTTTTTTATTGTAACGTAAATTATTAAAATTACATATGATTATATTCTGATAGAACGTTGAAAACGTGAATGGAAAGATAATTCATTGTGTGTACTTTGAAAAGTACATATTTTTGTGGTAAAAATAAGCGAATTGTGGAGGATATGATAAGGCATTGTATAAAATAACAGCATTTTTCGTTTTCTTAACACATAAATCCAACAACAATAGGAATTGGAATTATCTATAATAAATTTTACAATTTTCTTCCGAACAGCGGGTAATTTTTCACAACGAATTAATTCGCCAATTGCCTACATTTCTGCAGCAATTTCTTACCGCTCGTGTTTTTTTTGCTGCTGTTCTCCGTTCTCCTTTCTTTCTCTCTCATCCCCCTTTTTTCTACATGTGCAACAACGAGAGGTTTCTTATCTAATAACCGTGTATGGCAGCAAAACGTCGGCAATTTTATTGCAAATGCAAATCACAATGACTATGCGATCGCTATCTTTATGAAGAAGGTGCGCTATAAAAATCCAACCTCCCCCATCCACCATCCGAGCGGGCGTCGCCGTCGTCGTTTCTTCTATTCTTGGCCGCACACCAAAAATGATAATTACATTACCGTCACATCGCGCTACCGAAGAAATATTACGTAAATAAATAAAGTCCTTTCAATACGTGTGACACTTGTTGACATTGATATTGATTGAGGATGTGGCAAAAACACTTTTTTCGGGGCACGATGATGTGGAATACGATTTACGCACTTATCAAAATAACGGCGCTGAATTTCCATAACAATTTATTACCGAAACGTCGAACAGAAATATAACTTGCGTTTATAATCAAATACAATATGTAAATATTCCATTTTTACGCGTTACAAAATTGAAATAACATTTTTTTGCGCAAATCTACATCGGCGCCGAAATTTTTATGCACTAATTACTTTTTTTGCAACTGCTATAAATATGTAACGTGTAACGGTATTAGGAACGTATATGTTGACTGATTTAAAATCGCATTTGCACAATGACGGAAACAGAATCATTTATACGAATATAAAAATGTTTATATCTTCGAACATATTTTTATACAGCAAATTGAACATCGTCAAATATTGAATTTTATAAAGATTCTTGCGCGCTGATAAAGATGTTTGCTCACTTATGTTTATCTTAAAAACATAATCGAAAATATCAAATTCCTATTTTTATTGGATAGCGCATCGACCAGCCATTAACGCAACGAAAACATTGGGCATTTTAATTGGAATGAAAGATATGGATTTATCTTATATACGTTCTTCAAAACTCGATAGTTTAGCAAACAATGCAACTTATGAGTAAAATAAATTGAATGAGTGGGAGGATATGAAAAAGTAAAGTATCATAACACCAACGTTTTTCAAAAGCGACAAAAAAGTGTTTTATATTTGATATTGTCTTATTCTAAATAAAAATAGTTATGTGGGTGATCCGAAAAGTTTCAAGCTTTTTGACTTATGTGTAGTGTAGCCTCAAATTATTTTTTAGCATCGCCACGTCTACTTAAACCAAACAATTTTGATAGATTTTTCTTTGCGCAGGAAATTATTGCAACTTTCTCCTTTGATTTTTCTTTGATTTTGGCATTTTTCATCAAAATATTTAAGGATTTTCATTAAAAGTGATGCAAAATAAAGAAGAACGCACGTTCTTCTCTATATTCTATCAATTCTGATGAAAGTCGCTAAAAGATTTGATGGAAAATGCCAAAGATCAAAGAAAAATCGAAAGAAAGTTGCAAAAATTTCCACGCAATGAAAAATCTATCAAAAATTTTTGGTTTAAGAGGACGTGGTAATGCTAAAAAATAATTTTGGGGCTGCACTAAAAATTACTCAAAAAAAGCTTGAAACTTTTCGTACCACTCACGTAACTAGCATTTTTTGTAATTTTTCGTGCATCTGATGACTTATAGTGTCTTTTAATTACTTATATTTCCATTTTAGCGCTTTTTTTAATTAAAACATTTTTCCACATTAACAAAGTAATGTTATATCCTTTGTTTGCGCTAATAAAGAATGTTGGGAATTAATTTTGATATGTGTTTTGGTGGAATGCGGTTGAGACTGTAGGAACGAAATATTTTACTGTTAAATTAAATTATATGAATAAAAACGACGTGTCTTCCAACTAAACTAAATTTTAAGTTTTAGCAAACGTTTAAAACGCTTAAATGAGGTAGAACCAAGATGTGGGCGACGTTTCCAAATATATTTAACTAAAGTTTGGTCTATTAAAGTGAAATACATTTATTACCACATTTAAAAAAATACGTACGTTGGGAAAGATTTGTTTCATGTGTGTGTTGCGAACAAACGCTTTTCCAATAATGGTGTTGTTTATGATTAGAGCAATTACGATTTCGGTCACGATATCATAGATATGTGCGCGAAGCAAGAGAAAGAGACGGAGCGAAAAAAAAGATTGTTGGCAGGTAACTTTCAGAGCAACCGCACACTGATATTTATTATTGCGTCTGTTCGAAACGTTCAAAACAATAATCCGTTCGAAAAGTTTCGTCTTTATTAAAGGAAGTTTAGAACACTACTTGACTTTTATAGGAGTAAATAGAGCAGAAGCTTTTTTCGGGATGATCCGAATTGTGCAGGAAGAGCAGCAGCAGCGGCAGCTTTCCCGACCGTCCGATTTTTATTCTTTTGTGTGTTGCGCTTGAGGAACAATGGCTGTGCGAGCGGTCAAGTTTGATTTTAAAATTTTTACGCTACTGTGCGACGACGGCAACGCATTTATAGTGAAAGTTTCCCAACCGACGAAGCTCAATAACGTCGTGGGGAGGGTGTAGGAAAGTTTCTCTTCTCGCTCTCGTCAAAATTTGTTGTTTGTAAAGTTGTAAAGGCGAAGATAAGCTGAAGTTACGGTCGTGTGGACACAGCGTACGAAAATTCGCCCCCTCTCATTATCGCTCATTAAAACGCGTCTCACTTGTGACAACAAGTTAGGTTGTTGCTGCTACTTATCAGGACCGGTTTCAGCCTATTCTTTATCGCATAAACTTTAGTAAAGCATACGCTCGAAACTCAGATAATCCTCCAGATTTTTATTCTGAATATTTAAAATTATTAGATTCACTAAAAGTTAGAGAAACAGAAGGAAAAGTTGCATTTAATTTTATAATTTTTATTGTTGCTCTATTAAATTATAAAAAATTATTAAATAATTATATACTACTATTTTTAAGTATACTGCCAATTTAAATAATTTGTTATTACTCTTCAGAAATATAAATATTTCAAGTCTGTTAAGAAATAATTTTAAATTTGCTGAATAATAGGGGAAATTGGTAGAGGAATGAAGGGAAATTGGTAAAGGAATGAGGGGAAATTGATAGAGGAATGAGGGGAAATTGACAGAGGAGGTATGAGGGGAAATTCGTAGAGGAATGAGGGGAAATTGATAGAGGAAAAATGATGGGAAATTGATAGAGGAGGAATGAGGGGAAATTGATAGAGGAGGAATGAGGGGAAATTGGTAGAGGAATGAGGGGAAATTGACAGAGAAATGAGGGGAAATGATAGAGGAAGAACGAGGGGAAATTAATACAGGAGGAATGAGGGGAAATTGGTAGAGAAGGAATGTAATATATTATAAATGTGAGAAAGTGAGAAATTTTACTCTTTTTTGTTCCAAAAATATCGTGTTTTCTCAATTTTGAAATAATCAAATATATTTCCGATTATCAATAAGATTTTAAAAGTGAAAATGAAACTAAAGAATTTGAATCTAATTAATCAATCAAAGCATTTTGCAAAATTAGAAGATTTTATTGAAAAATACTTTTTGATTAAAAAAATATGAAAAACGATAATAAAATGAAACCAGCCATGCTGAAAATATAATGCTTTTAATTAATCAGTGTTTGAGAATCTTGCAAATAACAGAAAAAACATAAAAATTGTTTTCATACTGCTGCGAGAATTTCATTCAATATTTTCTATTTTGTTACCGTGTGGTCTCGACTGCACTAGATTTTTTATAGCCGTTATAAAATTTGATCTACAACTAATTCTAGTAATTGTGTGAATAAATCATGTAATGCTGTCCTCTTAAAGAAGAGAGGTAAGCATTTTATACTCAATGTAATTTCTTATACGATGCATAGAAAACCAAACGGTGCGGCGCTTAAGTTTATATTTCAGGGCAGGCAGATAAAAGCGCGCTACAATATATAGTATACGAAAGATGTTTCACTTTGGATGCATAAAGCGAGAACGTTTCATATCTCAAATTGCCACCGCAATGAATCACATTGCCATTGAGTTTGGCGCGTTTTTTATTAGCAATTTTTTGCGCCCTCACAGCAGCAGCGATAACGCGTTGCTGCCATTTAATGTTTAGAATTCTTATCTATTAGGCGTAATAATAAGATGCAGCACTATACAATGAGTAAGGTGTTAAGCCACCACTAGAGTGGTGAAGTGACGGTATTTATTGATGGACTTTGCGAATATATGTAAAGCGGAGGCTCAAATCATTAAAGAGGCAATAGAATGTAGATGTATATTTTTTCGTCGCAAAAAATGAGAAGAGGTAGATTGTAAAACTTTGAGCATTAAGCCACCATCATCACCATCACCACTATACACCAGAGTGGTGCCACATACGGCAGTGACAATATTTATTGATGGACTTTGCGGAATATATGTAAAGCGATTGCTCAAATCATTAAAGAGGCAATAGAATGTAGATGTAGTATATTTTTTTGCGGCGCACGAAAAAATGGGAGAGAGGTGGATTGTAAAACTTCGAGCAGCGCATAAATCAATAAAGAAAATCTCCCAAAAGTACTGCCTTTCATCATTCCTTTCATATTATGTTTTCGCCCAAGCAAGTGTGAGAACTTTCGACCGAATTTATCATTCATATTCTCAAGCATAATTTTTCGAACCACTTACACTCGCACATGATACATTTAAAAATCGATATACCTACCATCTCATAATCCATAAATCAATCAATTCGTAAATTTAATAACACGGCTCAACTATTGTACGTATTATATAATGAAATAAATCTCCTCCTAACAAGCACCAGCAACACTTTTCAAAGCTCACACACTTCGTCGAAACAATTTAGATAAAACGTCGCGCTGGAAATCTAATTGAATTTTTATTAACAGAAATGTTGTTGCATTATATATATATAAAAAACTATTCGGTGTAATTGCCGGCAAATTGAATTTTTATTCGAGATTTATTCGCTCAAAAAACTTTGATATAAATATATTAGTTTTCTGTGAAATATGTGGGTGACTGCTGGCGAATTTCAGCGCCCCGTTTTTCATTATGCCTATAAGGAATGTTCCTCTAAACATGAAAACGGCGTTGGCAACGTTTTGTAAATGTTGAAAGAGACAATATTGTAGATGATCATCGTAGTTCGTAATTTAAAATAATGTTTTATACATTAAACTCTAGTGTAAAATTGGACAAATTTCATTTACCCCACAAAATATTGTAAATATAAATAACAACATTTAATGTTTCATACATATATTTTATATTACATTTTAATAATACGCATTTAATTAGTAATATTTAAGATGAACGTATTAGGGCGTGACTAAATATGGTTGAATTGAAATCGATTATCTTAACAATTTCAACGGATGCAGTAATTCCTACGGCGATTTCTAAACGAGCACATAATCAACCATCGATTGTTGAATAGTCGTTGCTCATTACAATATTGATATGCAAAAGTATTTAAGAAAGACTTGTTGCAGCTGGATAGTTTAGCAAAGTCACAATTTAGTATTTAGGAATAAATTAATATATTTATTTTATCAAATTGCAACAAATAAGCATCATAGTTAACAGCATTTATTTTAACGAATACTATTTTTGAGATATATTTTTATTCGGAATATTGTTTTCAGAGACGTTTTGAGATCCAGTTAGCCTATTTTCAATGCTAGATTTTGCAATTTTTCTACTATTTCAAGTATTTAGCTGCTTAGTGCGTTTTATGTACAGCAAACATCAAAATGTGGATAAAATTAAAAATAGGCTTGTTATCTCCGTATCCTCTTAAAGATATTGTATTGAAAATTTGTCAACTAAATGGAAAAAGTCTATTTTTAATTAAAATACATATGCTTGCAACAAAAATTTATGAAATTTTTCCTAATTGACATTAAAAATGCTACAATTAAAACACAACATAACGCCCTTGATACTCTTCCTTATTTAGAATTTAAAGAATAATTTAATTTTTTGTTAAAGTTGAACAATTAATTATTATGTAAAGCAACTAGTAGCTAAATAATGAGAATATTTATATATGATGCTCAAATAGCCTTTCATCAATTTATAAAAATGTTTAATGTTTTGTCTTTATTAAAATAATCTTTTATTTACAAAAAGAGCAAGCTCTTTTTCAATATTCGAACGTACGTATATTTTTTCATAAAAAGCAAAGAATTTTTTTTGCAATGTAAGCATCTGAAATGTATCCATATATAAATAATCAACTTTTCATTTAATATTTATTTAAGCATTTCTAATTTAATTGATTGGTTTGTTCAAGTTGCGCGCTGCTCATTATTTACGCTTTTTTTCGTAATTTTCTGGAGAGGAGAAATCGATTTCGAAAATCAATCAAATTAAAAATTGCGTCGATTTGTGCTGATAATATGCGCATAGTGTTAATTGAATCTAAAATTTGCAAGATTCGTGCATTAAACTTCTTCCTGCCTGCCTGCTGCCGCTACTTAATTTAATAAGTAAGCGTCCATCCATCAGTTAATTCATTAGATTATTACAAACTCATTGTTATTAAATTATACATTCGCTGAGCGTGGCAAGCGCTGCTGCTTGTGCTGCTGCTACAAATGCAAACTCTAATTGTAGTTTAAACGCATAATAAATCGATGTTAATAAATATTTCACATGCAAAACCGGCGCGACCATGCTGCTGATGTATCTAAGATGAGAAATCGCACATTAAAGTAAAAGCCTTTTGGTTATATGTACGCTTAGTATTCACAGTTTCGGTTGGGAGAAATTAAACTTCGCCGCTCCCACATAATGTTACAATGGGAAACTTGCTGACTGCTACCACCACCACCACCACTACCAGCAGCGCGATATCGTAACCTCAACGACGGAGAATTTATCACAAACATCGGGGATGATAATAATATCAACGCATGTTTATGAATTTCTGCTAACAACAGTCTAATTATCATTGATCAAGATCCTCGAACTAACATATAATATAATTGTATAAATCTTCCCATCGTTTGCGCGCGCTATTGAATCTTGTATAGAAAAATTTGCGCATTGTGCTGATGGAAATGATTGGCTCTTGAGGGCACACAATACAAGCTATATAACATAATAGATTAGTTCTCTATTAATTTTTTTACTTTACTCTTGCTCTGACGACGTATAAGATGAAATATATCAAGACTCTTTTTATGGTTTCTAAGACTCTAAACAAACGAGCGCGCAGATTGATTAAAAATGTGATCAAAGTGCATGAAATTGTGCAATTTTTTAAAAGACAAATTGAAGAACTATTTTGTCATCAAAAAATCCAATCTCGCTTTTCATCACAAAATACATATTAGATGGATACTTATATTAGTAATCACATTTTATTGTTAGACATACGACATCTTTTTTTTGCTTATCAATGTAAAATTACATCCAACCGCTTAGTTTCCAACACACAAAGATTTATTACTCAAAACTTTTATTTCTCTTTAACTCGTTCGCCTTTTCGGTTGCAGCAAGCAGATTGATTAAAATGCATTCAAAGTGCATACAATCGCAATAAATTCTAGCGCATTATAAAATTGTGAAATTTAATTTAGTTTAGCCATAGTAAACACAGTCATGATCTATGAATTGACAATATACAGAGAGTTGGTAGGTAAATAACAAGCTGATGAATTTCATATATTTTGACAATAATTGCTTGAATGTAAATTATGTATAGTATCGATTGCTGGTAGACATCGTTAATTAATAGGCTGTCATTACTAATGTCTTTTTTTACTAAATAGCAATTACAATAGTTTGAATAAGCGTTATTAATATTAATTTCCTGTACATAATATAATATTAATTGTTTTCGCACGCATTCGCCAAACATTCAAAATTGATACGATTTTTATGATTATAGATATACGTACGTGGGTGGTCTGAAAAGTTTCTAGCCTTTTTAGTAATTTTTAGTACAGCCTCAAATTATTGTTTAACATCACCACGTCACTTAAACCAAAACTTTTTGATTGATTTTTCTTTGCGCAGGAAATTTTTGTGACTTTCTTCTTCTTTGATTTTTTTTGATTTTGGCATTTTCCATCAAAATATTTAAGGATTTTCATTAAACTTGATGCAAAATAGAGAAGAACGGACGCTCTTGTCTATATTCTATCAATTCGGATGACAGTCGCTAAAAGATTTGATGGAAAATGCCAAAGATCAAAGAAAAATCGGAAGAAAGTCCCGAAAAGTTTTACGCAAAGGAAAATCCATCAAAAATTTTTAGTTTAAGGGAACGTGGTGATGCTAAAAAATAATTTGTTACTGCACTAAAAATTACCAAAAAGGCTAGAAACAATTAGGTATAAGTACACTTCGTTATGATCAATAATTTAATTTTATGCTAATAGTATAGCTTAAATATGTATGCCTTCGATCAATATTTGACAAGTTATAAAAACTTTCCCGTTTTTAATTTTCTTTATAATCTCTTTATTATTGGTAGTTTTCTTCAAATATATATAATATTCGTAATTAAAAACTTTGCTAAGAAATTAGTTGGCGCGTTGTAATAAACGTGTTTACTATTTATGCAATTATCATTTTACGACGTACCATTTTATGCATGTGTAAAATATGGATTAAACTGCTTAAGTGTGTTGAGATTTTAAACGCAACACGAGTGCATCTTAAGCATTTTTATCGTCCTTTAATAGCCCGCCTTTATTAATCTAATTTATAAAATTTCATCTTCAAGTAGTAGTATAACGTGCTCGTATGCATTAGCGTTTGCTTTAAACATCTATATGCGACTTAATAAACTATCGATTATATATTAATGATTCCACGCAAAAACGACAATAATAATAACAATTAATTACAAACAAAACATTTTATTTATATAAATTAAATTAATCGACAGATGTTTTATACGAAATGACGAATAAAACGGTCCAATAATAATTATTTTACAGTTTGTGTGTGTGTGTGAACTTTCTTACATTTTATTGCAAAAGTATTTAATTGAAAACTTTAATAAGAATTTAATGTTTACCGGCTGCAAGATGCACACGACATGCTCACAATCATTTGTTTTTTCTTCGCAACCGACCGCAAACTTTTAATTATTTCGAAAAATTAAACGTCAATCAAAAAATGTGCGTGTAGGTGTTCTAGAAAAATTTATATGATTTAATAAACGCAACTAATTTTTTATATAGTTAATCCGGGCGGCCGCCGCAGGGACCTTTTAAATATTTACCATCAGCTTGTATACTTTATGAATGCCAAGGGGTGGTTTTATTAAACTGCCTTTTTAACTTGTTCATTTGATTTACTCGCTTTCTGTGTGTGTGTATCATAAAATTATGCTTTCTTTCACTTTATTTTTTTTTCATTTTTTGAAGCAATTACAAATAAATTCTAATTTGACGTCGACATGAAAAAGTACTTCATCTAAAACATGTTTTGGTAGTAGGTTAAATATAAATTACACATTCGTTTAGTGTATGGCGAACGTACAAGGAAAAAAATATAATGATGAAGGCGGTGGTATTAAAATGCAGCCCGTCGTTTTTTTTGGTTCAACTAATCAATTATGCAAAAAAGAACCTATAGAGTTAATACGTGATTAACTTAGTTTTAAACGAGCAGTTAGTACATTAATTATTTGATGCAATAATTGAGCAATTGCGATGTCAAGTTATTTTTATGCTAATAGTGCTTCTTTAAACTGTGCGTTCGAATGTTGAAATTCTCAAATTGATTTCTTTTGGGACGTGCAAAATAAATTATATGCTTATTGAGGAAACTTTCTAACACTAGTATTCGGAAAACTGAGTTTTCAATTGGAACCAAATGAGCTGTTCATAATTAATTAAACCAGATTTTTATTGATGTAACGATTACAACCAATTGTACAATCATTAATAACGTATATCTAAGTAGAAAAGTCGTCGTGTTTTAAACGTTTTTTATTCTGCTTGAACATACAGTATGTCCTTAGATCGATTTTACTAGATATAATTAATCAAAATTTTTGGAATCTAGTTTTGAGGTTTTGGGATCTATCCTTGCTTGGTCTGAAATAAATAAATAATGATGGAGACGGTGGTATTAAAATGCAGCGCGTCATTTTTTTGGTTCAGCTAATCAATTATGCAAAAAAAGAACCTACTAGAGTTAGTACGTGATTAACTAAGTATTAAACGAGCAGTTAGTACATTAATTATTTGGGGCAATAATAGAGTAATTGCGATGTCAAGTTATTTTTATGCTAATAGCGCATCTTCTCAAATTGATTCCTTTTGGGACGTGCAAAATAAATTATACGCTTATTGAGGAAACTTTCTAACACTAGTTTTCGGAAAACTGAGTTTTCAATTGGAACCAAATGAGCTGTTCAT
>JARJDW010010934.1:0-14017 GCA_030264715.1 Adinopsis sp. GC000173
AGAAAATTATTTTTCCATGTATTTTATAATTTAAACAAACATGCAGTCGTCAGAAATAAGCATTTATGCTTCTTAATAAATAATGAGAATTATAATTTGAAACATAGAAGCAATGAACTAAATAAATATAGCAATGAATCCTTATTATTGTAAGATGAAAAAAGAGAAACAGGAAAACAGGCATTCGCACCTATTTCACAATACATTTTAACTTAAAAAAAGCAGCAGAAATTCTAACGGGAAACTAAAAGCGAAAGACGCGACAAATAATTGTGATATAAGAATTTTATTAGCAAATTTGTTAAAAAATCATTACAATTTACAGTAATTCAAATTTATTATAATATTATATATCATGTACAAGATACAAATATTATATATGTATAATAATGTTTCGATGACCAGGGTATGAGCTCTCTTTCCATTTTACTTGTTTTGACGTTGCAGAAACATTATTGCAAGCATCTACAAAAATATTAAAGCATTAGTTTAACGATATATAAATGTAATATATTACGTATCTGTTGAATCTTGGTCGTAACTATTAGAACCAAAAGCAACATCACAGAACAATCATTGAGTCTCCTGTTTTCCTTCTTGTAGAAACTTTGGTGTTGTTAGCACTTGGTGAAGAAACATTATTATTAAAATGTATTTTACCACTTAGGCGAAAATCCTTGCTTATGAGATGATACTACAAACATATAGTAAAAAATAATACAAACTAAGCAATAAAACAGAATTTATTATTACCTATAAATTAATTTTAGCACTGCTATAAAAATTGATATTTTCAAATTTAAATATTACAGGTATTCCAAGTGACAGAACCAGGTTAACTTTTCATCTTTGTTCATTCTATTACTTATTGAATGCTCGCCTCTTTCTCCAACTCATTATGCTACATTTGACAGTCAGCTGTTTTTCTATCTTTCAACCAATGCTTTCAATATCTTCATTTCATAAATTTAGCGACATCTGAACATCAGCCCCAAACTAATCATATGACGCCATATTTTATTTTTTATTTTTCCATATAAGATTGCACACGGTGAATCTTATACTAGGTGCGCCATCCTGTGGCGAGTAGGTTATACAGTTTACATATATTAGCTAACAGTTCGGCCAATCCTGACCGTTCGGTCGTCCCTGACCGAGACGTATGTGCGTTTTACATATTGTCTTATCAAGTAATACATTAACAAAACTAATATTATGAGAATACAACGTAAAATATAATAAAGAACAGAATAAATGATTAATTGTAATAACTAAGAATAAAATACTGATTTTAGTGGATAATGTTTCCTCAGGCCACGGTCGAATTGCATCCGGACTAGCAATTGTTTCGAACGGTTTCTGTGATCTTTGAGCTCCCGGAACATCTGCAATAAGATAGCGATCGTTATCCAGTACTGCTTTAATAATGTACGGTCCTTTAAACCGTGCGATAAGTTTTTTGTTAGTACCCGCAGTGGTATCTATGTTTTTAAATGCTATCAGTTCGTCTATATTATATTTGCGTGCTGTTTTATGCTTTTTATCGTAATAATTTTTTGAGTTTGAGGCAGCTATAGATATATTACGCGCGGCCTCTTCGCGAATATTTACTAAATCAATTTGAGTCTCGCTCATAGTATCTAAATATCTGTCTAATACGTTATTGCCGTTACCTCTTTGATTAAAACCAAATACTAATCTGGCAGGTGTGGTTTTTGTTGCTTTATGGATAGTTATTCATAGCAAATTCTATTTGCGGTATTACCTCGTCCCATTTATCAGGTGACTCGCTTAGTTTCGCTGCCATAGATTTTAGGGTTTTATTAGCCCGTTCGGCTTGTCCGTTAGCGCGGGGCGTATGCGACGCTATTAGACTTAAATTTATCTGTTTCTCACTCAGAAACTCCTTAAAAATTTTTGATGAACACGATCCTCTATCGGCTATTACTCTTAATGGTTGACTATAATTGTGAAAGAATAAATTTAAGTGCTTAATTACTTCACTTGTTTGGGTTGACTTACAAGTATATAAGCGGGTAAACTTTGAAAAACCGTCAATTATTAAAAGGATATATTTGAATTTCCGTGGAGATTCCTCTAAAGGTCCGAAGTGATCAATGTGAATCGTCTCGAAAGGGACATTACCTTTCGGAATACTGTACAGTAGCCCTTCTGGCTTCCCATTATTTGGGCAGAAAGTAACGCACTTTAGGCAATTACTTATGAGGTCGCGTACCGTGCTTAACATGTTATTGAAGTAGTAATAGTTATTAATGTATACTACCGTTTTTTCAACGCCGCTATGGCCTACTGATTCGTGCGCCTGGCGTATTATGTTATTTTGTAATGCACTAGGTATCAGTAATTTAAGTTGACCATCGCTCGACTTTTTGTATATTAGACCATTTTTAATTTGAAGTCTTTATCTAACCTATTATTGTTATCAAAAATGAATCGGAGTTTATCGTCGCGGCGTTGTTGTACTGCTACTAGGTGTTCGAATTCGTTCATTTCAATTGCGGAAACTTCTGCGCGACTTAGCGCGTCTACATGTGCCATTCGTTTGCCCTCCCTGTGTATAACGTCGTAGTCGTATTCTGATAGGAACAACGACCACTTTTCTATTCGAGCGTTAAGGTTTCTGCGATTTAGAGTTTGTTTTAAGCTATTGCAGTCTGTAACAATAGTAAATCTCAATCCCCACAAATACGGTCGAAAACGTTTCAGTGCGTAGATAATTGCCAAGCATTCTAATTCAAACGAATGGTAACGCGATTTCGGCTGTGTGGTTCTCTGACTAAAATAAAAAATTGGCTTCATGTTCCCTGACTGCTGCTTTTGGATAAGTACAGCCCCGTAACCCATCGCACTAGCGTCAGTATGTAGTTCTGTGTAAGCCTTGGGATCAAATATTCCCAAAACTTCGCTAGAGACCAACGCTTTCTTGAGCTCGTTAAAAGCGATTTCATGTTCATTTTGCCAGACAAATTCTGTGTCGTTTTTAAGTAAATCATATAAGGGCTTTGCCTTGAAAGCAAATTTGAAGACGTATCTGCGAAAATAACTCGCCATTCCCAGAAACTTTTGTACGTCTTTGACATTTTTTGGTATGGGGAATTTATTTATCGCTTCAACACCTTTCTTATTTGGAGTGATGCTCTTTTGAAATATTATGACCTAAATATTCTATTGTCTGTTTAAAAAATTTACATTTTGATAATTTGAACTGCATATTGTTTTTAGCGGCTCGTTTAAAGATTTCGTTCAAGATTTCGAGGTGCTCATTTACGTTTTCCGACGCAATGAGAAAATCGTCAAAATATAAAAGAATTTTTTTGGTATCAATTGATCCTTCAAAATATTTTTTAAATCTCGCTGGAAAATTCTAGGTGCCGTAGCTAGGCCGAAAGGGAGACGATTAAATTCATACTGCCCAAGTGGCGTTACGAACGAAGTGAACTTTTTAGATTCTTCGCTTAACATAACGTGATAGAATCCATCTTTTAGATCTAAACTAGAAAAAATTGATTTACCTTTCAATTCATCAATATAGTCGTCAATGTATGGAGTAGGAAAGTGATCCTTAACTATTAGTTTGTTAATCTCGCGATAATCGACGCATAATCTAATTATTGAATCTTTTTTTCTTACGATTACTATTGGCGAGCTATATTCACTCTCGCTGTTAACAATAATTTTTCTATTTAATAGGTCATCAATAACTTCTTTAATTTTTGAACGTTCACTGTGAGGAATACGGCGAGGTTTTGCCGAGACAATTTTATCTGAGTTTAATTTAATTTTTGCTAAAAAGTTATTGTTGTTAAGTGCAGATGTATCGGAACGCTCATATTCCTTCAATATTGCATTTAGCCACGGAATAGCACCTTTAAAAACATCATCCACCTCAATTTCAAATATATTTTCAGTTACTGTGTCGATTTGCAGGATGTCAAGGTCATCGACGATTTTGTTATCATTAGCTATGTCTCTGATGAATGACAACTGTAACCCGGGAGCTCTCAGGAAGTCCCGGCCGAGGATACTGCTGTATTTCATGGTTGACTTTGGCACTACAAGTAGTTTAATGGTTGTGACCGTGTCAAATAAACTAACTTTTGCATTAACTGAGCCCATTATTCGGATATGAGACCCGTTTAGACTACAGCAATTAGGTACATTATCCTCTCTATTTATTAAACGTGCATCAACCAACTCATCCAGCAGTAAACTCAGCGCGCTTCCTGTATCTACAAGTGTTTTAACGGTCAGTGTTTTATCACTGACAGTAAATGGAACTTCGGATACAAACGCGTTGTGTTCGATGTCTGGGTCGACGAATGCCAGTCGTGCGGACGGTAGTTGTTTGATCGGCTGCCTATTCGTTTCGGTGAATCGTTGCTGTCGCTGTGTTGATTTTGCTGCCTCCTTGTTCCAATAGCTGAATCGTTGACATAATTTTAAGACATCCTAGGGATCCGTGAAACTTCTCAAGAATACCATTTCCCTGATGTTTGCATCATGGATTCCATCGATGAGCACTTCAATGATGTCTGCGTTGGACAACCCTGACCGCTCCCACATATCTAGTTTTTTGTAGAAATACGCCGCAAAATCTTGACCGCGATGCCATGTGATCCGTTCCAATTCACGAATTATCTGCATCCACGTTTTTGGAATGTGGAATGCGCTATATGGTTCTTGTTGAAGATCTGTATACGGTAACGTCATTCGCTGAGTTTGTGCATAAAGCCACTCTTGCGCGCGACCAGCTATTCTTCCTAGCATGATAAATTTTATCCTCTCTGGATCTATGTGGAGCTGCACTCTACTTCTACGGTATCGAGCCATCGTGCGATATTAAGATCGTTTTGACCGTTAAAGGTTGGAATCCTATCTGCTAGCTCGGCATTACTGACCGTTTGTGTATGTTGTGCCGGTGCCCATGTCATAGTCCTCGATATATTATCGTCCATTAAATTGATGAGATTTTGAATAGCTCCTCCAAGCGTTGAGTTACCAGAATTTGATCTATTCGGTGTAGATGTGCACGGCGTGTACACTAAACCTGTTGTGTCAACACGTGTAGTTGAATTATTCATATTTGGGTTCATCTCTTTAAAATATTTCCCAAATCCCACTTCTGATGCTGTTGGCTGTCCCTCCAGAGTGTCAGGATAGCGGATGGACAGTACAAGAGCGTAATTAATTAAGATTTATTAATCGAGTTATGGAAAAACACTTTATTCATCAATGTCTTCGGTAGAACTGTCAGTTGTCAGTTCGATGCCGGTAACTGGAATCTTATACTAGGTGCGCCATCCTGTGGCGAGTAGGTTATACAGTTTACGTATATTAGCTAACAGGTTAGACAGCGTCTGTCGCCTAAAATGCAGGTTAGCAATCGCAGATGAAGACATGGCGATGATTATCCATAGTAAGCTCTGCGGGGAAGCGTCTCGGTGGGTAGCCGATAACCCAACTACGTTATCGGCCACGTTTACAGCATTGATCGCGTCCTTGCGGTCAGCCTTCCGTGCCAGTGGTAGCTATTTGGAGCACATCCGTGAAGCGGACAAGTTGAAATGGTCGCCTGGCGAAGCTTTTGACGAATACTGCCATAACAAAGCCCGGATTACCAGCGCTGGTCGACACCGGAAGTCCAGTTAACCTGATTCAGCGCCGTCGATTACAAGCTCACGTAACTGTATCTCCCCTTCCTGACTATATATAATTTCGCGGCTTAAACGCAAACCCTATACAAGTTATTGGCACTGTAGCCGTCTCATTAATCGTTTACGCGAACCAATGTAAGACGTTCTGCTATGTCATTGATGAGGAATTAACGACGTGTGAATTTATTTTAGGGCTTGAACTCATCAGGGAGGCAAAACTAGATTTAACCTCTTGGATTGCGAAGAAGGATCGTTCGTCGCTTGGACAGGAGGAGGTTGTAGACCACCAGGCCACTATTCATGTTACGGATTTCGACTCATCTGACACAGGACAAATGCTTCCGGCTCAGCCACTGCCATCGGATTGGGAAAGACGGGTACAACTAGGTAGTTGTCACGCTAAATATAAATCCGAGATCGTTTCGCTATACCAAAATGTGTACGCAGAAAATTTGGTGAGTGACGTTCAACCCAAATTTTTCGCGACTATTAAACTATTACACGACCGTCCGATTGCGTTCAAACCTAGACGACTATCGTTCACCGAGAAAGACGCGCTACAGATCATAAGAGACGATTTACTTTCACGTAAGATTATTAGGACAAGCTCATCCGAGTACGCTAGCCCTATAGTGCTGGTGAAGAAAAAATCAGGTGAGTTTAGGTTATGCATAGATAATCGGAAACTAAATGAAGTTATGGTAAAAGAGCACTATCCGACGCCATTCATTGACGAGCAGTTAGATAAATTGCGGGGGAAAAACGTCTTTACGACCTTAGATTTGCGTGATGGGTTCCATCATATACCGATGGCTAAAGAGTGTATCAAATATACGGCATTCAACACGCCTATGGGACAGTTCGAATACACGAAACTTCCGTTCGGTCTATGCAATGCACCCCGTATTTTTCAGAGATATATAAACAGTATATTTCATGATATGATCAGCGCAGGCGAAGTTATAATATATATGGATGACTTTATGATCGCCACGTCGTCGGTGGGCGAAAACTTAGAAATTTTGAGAAAAGTTTTTAAAAGGGCCGCGTTGCACGGATTGCAGTTCAAAACAAGTAAATGCCGGTTCTTACAATCAAATATTAACTACTTGGGTTTTCGCGTAAGCCGAGAAGGCATCAGTCCAAGCGACGATCATGTTGCAGATATAAAAAGCTATCCGATGCCAGTTAGTCTGCGAGATCTACAAAGATTTATCGGGTTAACAAGTTTTTTTAGGAGATTTATAAATTTTTTTTTAATACTAGCCAAGCCCCTTTATGAAGCGACGCGTAAAGAGAAATCATTTATATTAGATACTGAAGCAGTTCGGGCGTTCGAAACGCTAAGAGCAAAATTAGCGTCGGCTCCATTATTGGCAATATACTCTCCGGATGCCGAAACACAGATACATACAGACGCCAGTACGGCGGGTTTTGGAGCAGTTATGCTACAAAAACAAGCGGACGAAGCGACCAAACCGGTGGCATACTTTAGTCAACGCACAACCGATGCGGAGGCAAAATACCACAGCTTCGAATTGGAATGTCTCGCGGTGGCAAATGCAATCAAACGGTTCCGCCCGTACATTTATAGTAAACCATTTACGGTACTTACGGACTGCAATAGCTTCAAACAAACATTAGAAAAAGTAAACATCAATCCGCGAATCGCGCGATGGTCACTTATACTTCAGGAGTATAACTTTAAGCTAATGCATAGACCGAGAGAAAAGATGTAACACGTAGACGCGCTCAGCCGAGTGTACCAAATAGCCACACTAACTACCTCAAATATCGAACAAAACATAACGGCACTGCAAAATGTAGATAGCACATTGCAAAATATCATAACGAAATTAAGCGAAAAGCCAATGAAAAACTATACAATTAAAAGTGGCATACTGTTCCGAAAAGGTAAATCAGACGGACTAAAATTAGTAGTACCAGCCGTGCTAGAGACGGGTGTGATACGCATTGGCCATGATCACCTCGGCCACGTTGGCGAGGACAAATGTATCGCGTTTATAAATGGACGATTCTGGTTTCCCGATATCCGAATAAAGGTAAAAGCGTACATTAAAAATTGCATTCAGTGCATAACACACTCCTGTCCTAGTGGTAAAACACAGGGCTTACTACATTGTATTCCGAAAGGGGACGCACCGTTCCAAACCATTCACATGAACCATTACGGCCCATTACCAGCTAGCCCGAGAGGCTATAAGTACATCTTCGCTCTGATAGACGCATTTACGAAAAACGTACGGCTTTATCCATGTCGAACGACGCGCGCGAACGAAGTACTAAAACATTTAACTTCATATTTTAGATCTTACAGCCGCCCCGCCCGGTTGATAAGCGATAGGGGAACAAGTTTCACGTCGAAAGTACTCACCGACTTCCTCGATGAGAATGACGTAAAACTTACTCTAATAGCTACTCATACGCCTAGAGCTAATGGTCAGATTGAACGCATTCATAGAATGCTTACACCCATGTTCAGCAAATTAAGCGAGACATCAGAGCTCTGGACGGATGAGATAGAGAATGTAGAATTCGCGATAAATAACTCTATTCAAGCATCTACGGGTACGACACCTTGCAAGCTTCACTTTGGCAGGGATCAAAGAGGCGACATAAATCACGCATTGGACAACTATGTATCAAATATTATAACGTCACAACGGAATCTAGTTGAGGCTAGACAAATAGCTGCAAAAAAAATATCAACCGCGCAATTGAAATCGAAACATAGATACGATAAGTCACATCGAAGTGCAAAGATATATAAAGAAGGCGATCTAATTGCGATTAGAACAGGTCTAGACATGTCCGCGGCGAACCACAAATTCGATCCGAAATATAAAGGGCCATATGTTGTTAGAAAGGTACTGGATCAAGATCGGTATTTAATCGGCGACTTACCAGGAACAAAACGTTCACAAAGACCATTCGAGAGAGTGATTGGGCCGGACCGCATGAAGGAGTGGCACAACGTCGAGAAAACGAACGATCCTTCTTCTTATGAGGCTGAATAACGACACCCTAAACCCTATATTTTAGATTTGTTTGTTTTTAAATATGATGTTATATCTTTCTTCTTTGTTATACTCAACCGATAGAGCTCATTCGGGTTCTTCTTTTAAATCGAGGTCGATTTAGTTTGTCAGGTTGGCCGAGCTGTTACCAGTATTTGGTGACAGAACTAGGTTGGCAACACTACCAACAGAAAGGTTGGTAGTGGCGGGAAAGGGACTCGCTCTCTTGCTACGGAGACGCTGAACCGAGAGGGTCTTGTCGGTACGACTATCTATATATATAAATTAGGATTGTTGTTAAAGTTTATAATAAAGTAGTTCAATATAACACTCTCCACTCTATTTATTATAACAGTTATAAATTCAACAATAATATTTCGATTAATTGGCAAGGTTTCTAAAGTGTCGTCGGATCTCTCGATGTTATTTTAACTCCTTCGGTGTTCCATGAATTTTACCAACATTTTGCGATATTTTATTTGTTATTTTTAAAAAGCTAAAAATGCAATATTTTGAAGTGTATGACATATTTGATTAAGTAGTTTGTAAATATTAAGAATACAGGTAGAACCCCGTTAATTCGATGTCCCAAGGGACCCAAAACAAAAGTCGAATTAAGCGGTATATCGAATTAACGAAATCGGGTATCTTTGATTAAAAAAATATTCAAAAAATAGTTTTCTTAAGTATCCGAGTACGGTAATTGATAACATTTATATTTTTATTTATATTGCTAAGTTATTCTAATATCGTTGCTTGATTTATTTGATTCCAAAAATTGTTCAATTTCATTAAGGGCAGTAAAGAAAGTAACGGGAACTGATGATTGTTGAACCAACCCATTATATACCGTCCGGAGAGACTCTCGCATTTCACATTTTGTTATAACATTATCATAATTAACAGCGTCATTGTCTCCACTGTTTTCATCAATATTCATTTCATCTTCGATCTCTAATCGAAAATTATTATTGTCATACCTCTGAACCTTCTCAATGATATCTTCATCCGTCATGATACTTCCACATACTAAATCGACATCACAATTGAAATAATGTTCAAACTCGTCTGGAATGTCAACCACTGCTCTTACAAGGGGAAGGCCCATACCTGGGGTCACCGATTTCGTCAAACTTTTGCAGGGACGTAGTGCTACTATAGAAGTAGCAAAAGCTATTGGGATACGACGCACTACTCAACCATTTCCAAGATATTGCGGTTTTAATTACTCCGTGCTCCGTTAGTAACGGAATAGAGTCGCCATATTTCAATAAGCGCCGTTGCGTAGCGGTGTGGCAGCAGACTTACAATCTTGGGGTCGCAAGTTCGATTCCACTATAGGTTTTTCTTTCTTTTGCTGATTTTTTTTTATAAATCTGCTTTGAGAAAACTGAAAACGTTTATTTTATTGTCACTTTTTAACTACAAATGAAATCAAAATTGCATGAAAAAAATTATAAAACCTTTTTCATTTTATTGCCAATAGTAAATATCATTTTATATACCTCTTCGTATGCACCTTCGTTATCACTTTCTTCGTGCAATAACAATTCGTCTTCTTCAACAATTTTTCGATCTCCCAAAATATTAATAATTNGCATACCGTAGCAATATTTAAGAGCATTTGTTAATTTGCCCTTAACAAAATGACAATAAAATAAATGTTCTCGATATTTCTTACAAAAATATATTTCTTATCGTAAAACATTTTTAGTTTTTTTAAAGCAGAGTTAAAAAAAATGAGCAAAAGAAAACAAAACCTAGAGTGTAATAGAACTTGCGACCCCAAGACTGTAAGTCTGGTATCACATCGCTACGGTACGGCGCTTATTGAAATACGACGACTCTATTCCGGTACTAATAGAGCACGTAAAAATTAAAACCTCGATATCTTGGAAACGGTTAAGTATCGCATCGTATCCCAATAGCTTTTGTTACTGCTATAGTAGTACTACGTCCCTACAAAATTTCGTCGAAATCGGTGACCCCAGTTATGGGCCTTCCCCTCGTAAGAGAATGTTTACGAGATTTTGCAACTTTTGTCCACTACCGCTATAGAATTTAAAGTTAGTTATGTATCCACTTTTAGATTCGCAAAGCATTCTGACAAGCATGTCATATTTATTAATCTTTCCTGGGTTGTAAACACGGAAACTTAGCCGGCCTCTGTAGGGTATGATTGCCTCATCCAAAGAAAGATTTTGTTTTGGTTTATATACTGTATAAAATTTATTTAATAAATATTCTACTACTTGTTCAATTTTAAAGAGTCGATCTGCGTTTTCAGGCATTTCATCATTATTACAAAAATGTAACGATTGTAATATTTGCCTGAACCGATTTCGAGGCATGACTTTCCCAATAATTGGTGTTTCAATCTGTAGATCAGTAGACCAATAATCGTTTATACTGTTTTTCGTTACTTGTCCCATTAAAATGTTCAAACCAAGGAATTTTTTCATTTCAGATATTGTAATATCTTTCCATTGTTTAAACTTTTTCACAAAATTATATTTGTGAATATTTTGCATATGATATCTGTTTGTTTCATTTGTTAATAATTGAAAAAAATCATCGTCAATAAATAAATCTCTTACATCTGATATATATTCTGGATTTCTTGGAAACACTTTAACTCCATCATTTCCCAAAAATAAATTTATATTAATATCACCATCAGTTTCGGACCAGTACTTGGTTGAATTATTTTCTTCATTCTCAAATTCTGTATCATCGTAATCGCTAGTCTCAGAATCACTTTCAACAGGTAAAACTTTTCTTTTAATGTTAATTGGAAAGTCCGTATCATCGCATTCGTCTGTATTATTTTCATCCCCAGACAATATATCAGCATATAAGTCATTAGTGTCATTACACATATTATTACACTCAAAAACGTCGTTTTCCATTATAAAGCAGGTTAAATAATTAATTAATTTATATTTTTTTAAGGAGTGCAAAATAAATTACTTAAAATAAAACGACAGGCTAACTGACAATTAAACAAACTGGTATAACAAGAAACGTATTAATACGTCAGCGACTCCTAGATTTTGAATAAAAAATGACGCACCACTACGTGTCAGCGGCCTCTGGATTTCGAATAAAAGATGACGTACTACTACGTCAGCGGCTACTGGATTTTGAATAAAAATGACATATTACTACGTCAGCGGCCAGCAATGAGTTTTAATACTTACACGCAAATGTAGCACGCACAATAGTGTACACTTTCTAAGTTAGAATTTGTGTTTGGTTCTCCGCCTAGTTGCAAAGAGGGTGCTATTAGCAACCCGAATGCAAATTATTAGAAAAGGAGAACCCGAAATAATCCGTTCTTACAGCCCAAAAATATAGTAAATATGATCAATTCGTAACATTGTTTTTAAATTTAATTTAATTATTAGTTTAATCCAAAATATTCTAACATTATTTCTTTTTTGATTGTTTTTTCAAAAAAGAAATAAACTTCTAAAAGTTTAAATGTTGAAATAAAAAACATATATTTCAATACTTGCGTTAATATATACCTATGTTATAATTTTCTTTCTTTTAAATTGGATTAGAAATGATTTATATCTTAGCAATAATTAAAACAATGTTCTGAAGTTTATAGCATGTCGCTGCTAAAACAAATTATATGCGTTTGAGGCAATTTAAAGAAATGATGCTACACTTGTTTAAACTGTTACAATTACCACCATAACGATAAAAGATGTCAATTGAAATCATAGTATTAAATTTTTGATATATTTTTGAGATATTTTCAAGGGCAGGGTAAAAATGAAACTGTATTAATTAATTCCGTCTAAATACAATAAAACAAAATTCGTTATATTAAAAATAAAGTGATCAGCCGCAATAAGAAAAATCTCTTTTTCCACAGTCAGTTTTGCAGCATAAATCTCACAATACCCCATATACATTAGTACAGATTTCCAACGTTGTTCCCATTTCTGCTTTATTGGCGTTGCTAGCTTATGCATTTGTATTTAAATTTGATTCCAACGCGTCTTCATTTTCAGGTTTTTCTAAATTTTCTACCTCTCCTGATTCTGCACTTTTTACTCTTTGTTCCTGTATCTCGAGTATTCAAGTGTCTACTTATTCCAAATTTCCTGATTCGGACTTAATTGGAAGTCGTATAGATCTTTAACACGCGGTATAGGGTTGTAGCCTCCTCGATTTCTCACTACTGAAAGAAGTTCTTTAGCCTGTCTTGGTTTAAAAAACGGGTAATTAAATATTTTATATAATATTTAATTTCCTTAATACGTTACAGAGGCGACAATTTGAGCGAATTATCCACTCAAACCCTTCAAGGCAATATATATTTTGAAGTTATTTCGTTTTTCAATTACCTTGTTATCAAAAATTGAAAGCGGCCATCGGTCCGGGTTTGGATCATTCAAATGCGTACTGTTTCATGCATCAAATATTTCATCTAGTAATTGAATAGAATATAAAGTTGGATGCTAAGGATCGATTTCATAATCATATTTAATGTCTGTTAAAATTGAAGTCTTCCATAAAAATTGAAATCAATTTCATAAGGTTTTTTTAAATGACCAATAGTGTTAATCCTTTATTTAAGTTAAGGCTCCGATATCGGCGACTTCAATTTTTGATGGGAAAATTAGTGTCATTTGACATATGTCAATAAAATTATCCATCAATTTAGTAAATAATTGAAATGTCCTTAATTATATTTATTATAAACCGCCATGTATGGGAAATATCATCTTCATCTGCATACAATGAAGAAGTTCAAAGAACACAAAAAAAATATATAAGAAAAGAATAAATTATCGCGATAGTTTAGTTGAACTAGAATTTTATAAACGTTTCCGAATAGCGAAAAATACGTTTGAAATTATCTTAAATGTTGCAGTTGATTTTTATGGTATAGCTCGCTTTCCCACAGTAAGAGGGGCAATTGATTGTATCCTTATAAAAATTGATTCACTAGGTGGTGAAGAGGTAGAGATTTTCCGGTGTCAAAAGCAATGATTTGCATTAAATGTGCAAACAATATCAGATTCTAAGTTGAGAATTTTAAATATTGTTGCCTGATGGATGGCCAGGATCAACCTATGACTAAACAATTTTTACTGTTAGCAACATAAAAATAAGGTTCGAAAACCATAAATTTGGTAATTTTTATTATTGGGTGACAACGGTTATCACTTACGGCCGGTTTCATAATCGAATTAAAGTGACTTTAAATCTTAAAGTTGACTTTAAGTTTGATTTCGTGTTTCATAATACAATTTTAACTTTAATGTTCACTTTAACTTTAAAGTC
>JARJDW010010936.1:0-21176 GCA_030264715.1 Adinopsis sp. GC000173
ATTTAAAAGTTTTTTGACCCAGGAAATATTTGTTCAGGACGTCATAAACTATAACATATCAAAATTTCAGAAAATTTCAGTGAGGTCCAAAATCACAGTGTTTTGTGCGGGGTCCTTTATGGAATTTCGAAAAAAAATGGAAAAATATAAAATGTGCGATAAAACAAACTTTGCAAAAATATAAAAAATTTTTGCAATAAGGTGCAAAAAAAGTACACATTTTAGAAGATTCCAACAAAACTATATATTTCTCACGTTTTTGTGCTTTTTTAATTTTTTAATTTTAGCATTTTCTGATAAGTGAGTGACGAAGCAAAATTTGCATAAAAATACGCAATAAGGTACAAAAATGTACAAATTTTATATGATTCAAACAAGATTTTTTGTTGTCGCGATTTTTGTACCTTTTTCATTTATTATTTTAACATTATTGCTTATTGTGAACATTTTTCCTCATCATGTTTACTAACGTTAACGGCGCGATGGGGCTTAGTCGTGTACTTTGTGTGCGAAGCTAATAGTAAACAATTCCAATGTAGATGCGATGTAACTCGATGTATGTTGAATTACTCTTTAGAAAAGCGAAGGCATAATCTTACGGGAATGAGCCTACCTAGAAGCAACTGATACAGGGTGATTCACTCGGGATTGGAGGTTTTTAATCATCTATATCTCGGGAAACTGTCAGTCCCAAGTGAATCACCCGTTATAAAGTGCAAAAATGTACAAATTTTAGATGATTCTAACAAAACTATAAGTTTCTCGCGATTTTTTTTGCTTTTTTCATTCTTTAATTTCAATATTTTTTAATAAATCTGTGAGGCATGCTGAATTTGTACAAAAATATGGAAATAAATCGATCAATTTCGCAAAATTTGGTAAAGCAATATGAAAATGTCTGATAAACCAAAATATTCATAAAAAAATTGAGTTTTACAAAAAAATTACATGACTCAACCAAGACCAGTTGTTTCTAGCGATTTTTGTGCTGTTTCATTCTCTAATTTTAACATTTTCGCAAAAGTTTGTTAGACATATTAAATTTGGATAAAAATATGCAAATCTAGCATAAAAGTTTGGTTTTCCATGTGACTTTTGTACGTTTTATATTCCCAAATTCTGCATTTTTTTTCATTATCTTTTGGCTCGTTAGTAAATTTGAGGCTTTAGTTTGCTCATACGTAACATGAAAGAGGTTGCGAAGGTCCAATTTTTCATGATCGCCCAGTTATTGTAGAATTAAAAATAAGGATAAGGATAAACGCCATTTTCTCCAACAAATGACAAAACTAAAAAATAGAAATCCGGTTTGCTATATACTCAAGCAATGAATATATAACTTGAATGGATAGATTATATTTGAGTTCTTTCAATAACGAAATCGTATCGTAATAATGCAATAAAAAAGGGTATTAAACAGCTTAGTATTTAAATTGTATCATGCACACTTCGTTCATCCCTACTAATTTTTTCAATAACCACATTGGTCACATTGCAGATGTTTGACTCTGCATATGACATTTTTAAAGCACATTGTACGTTGGGGCTAAATATGATCAAAATGTTGGATCTGGCACCTGAACGATATGTTAATAAAAACGGCCATACTATACATTATTAAATTAACAGTAATGTAGTATGGATATTGAAAGATCGAGTGTCCTTAATGAAACACCCTGTATAACATATGGCCAAACCCAAACAATTTTAAAAGCATTAAAAGATTAACGCGTTCTATAGAATCCCTCTCTGATGATAATAATAAGACATGAAAACACCTTGAACATCCTAACTTATGTGCAATACGAATTCACAGAATTAGGTAATGAGATATCAGGAATCTACAAAGCTAATAGCACCAGTTTGTAATGTTACAAAGATTAGATTTAATCAGATAAATGGAAATTTCTATAGCCCATTGCAATTTACTTCGGATGGACTGTAATGTCATAAATAAATAAATAACACAGAATTTGAAGTAATTCATAACAATTTCAAGAGCATTAAAAGATTAAGGCATCGCATAGTGCCCGTCTGATGATAATAAGAAGACATGAAAACACTTTAGATATAATAACTTATGCTCAATACCAATTAACGGAATTGGTTAATGAGATAGCAAGAATCTAGAAAGCTAATAGCATCAGTTTATCATGTAGAATAGACCTTTAATCAGATAAATGAAAATTTCTATAGTCCATTGTAATTTATTTCGGATGGACTGTAATGTCATAAATTAATAAATAACACAGAATTTGAAGTAATTCATAACTATTTCTTAATAAAATACATACCATAAAATATGAAAATCGTTTCGTTAAAAATATTTAACAATTGATATATAGTAAATATATATATTTTAAAAGTTTTTAAGTTTAAGGCAAAAGTTAAAAGTTTGATTTATTTGTACTAAAATTCTGCCATTAGAAGAGTAATTAATGTTAAGCGCATGATCTTTGCAATACACCACAACAAACACAAAAATAAAAACTTTTAAACTCAACAAAATGGCTTAATTTTACAAATATTTACATTACATTTTATAACAGTTATGTGGATAAAATTCAGATTGATTTTAAATTTTAATCGCAGTAAAGACTTGTAAAGTTACAATGAATTAATGTTTCGTTATCGAATTTAAAGCCGTGTGTGAAATTTTACAATAATATATCGTAAGATAAGCCTATATTACAGCGATTATAAAATTAATCTTAATCTTAAAAAGTTGAGCATAAAAATATAATTAAAAATTAACCACCGCCACCGCTAAGTTCTTCTTCATATTGTTTACGGAAGCAATCACCAACAGGGAAGAAGTCCCAACATCGTTGCTGATACATGTTCCATACATAGGTTTCTTGACCCGTGTACTCAGTGTCCGGTTTATTAATCAAATGCATAAGGAAGAACCTGAAATAATAATTGCATTAATCAATTCATTAAAATAAAGAAATTAAAGTATTTTGTTGCCATCACTTGGTAAACTATAGTTGGCTGATTTACAAATTATTTAATTGAAGAGCTTACGCGTTTTGACTGTGTTTTCAATTACATAATTTGAAAACCAATAAAGTGTTTTATATTTTTGATAGAAGAAAGGAAAGATCGAATATTCTTACATGTAATTGGCTAGATTGTGTTCTTGCTGCACGTGAGTGTCGAAGCCATGCGGCACTTTATCAAAGTAGTCTTTACCAATGCCACATATAAAGCAGTTGGACTCCATGTCTTCCTTAACACTCTCCAGTTGATCACGAAGCTCACCAAAAGCGTCGATAATCAAACCTATAATCGATATAATATAATTGTATAAATATCAACAGATATTTTATTTATTAATATCGTCACCTTGAATGATAGCCAACAGGATGACGATAACGAAGAAGAAGAATGTAATATCAAACATGATACGATACACTTCGTAATCATCACCATCTGGCGGTTCGATTTCATCACCAATACCACCGCCTGCTCTTACACCTTTGTACAGATGGAATACAAAGCACTAAAATATATTCACATTAAATCTACTGCTCGAAGTATATTATTCAAATATATACCGTTAGCATATCATGACATTTTTTGTCGACTTCCTCATCTTCCTCTGATACGTAGAATTTACGGAAGAAGTTGAAGGCGATTACCGTGTAAATGTATACAATAATTGTAAGCAACATGACAGTCAAAACCAGTTGTTTGCCATTGTGGGTTACTGATTGTAAAATGGTTCTTAGAGTTTTGAAACCAACAGCTACATCGAGTAAATGGGCGGCAAAGAAAAAGTTGTTGAAATTGCCAAGAACTGAGAACGTGAAATACCATAGCGAGTATAAAAATGAATTGTCGGTAATTGTAACACCCGCCTTCCAAATTTGATACCTCCAATCGATTTTCAAGATGTAAGATATAATGCTTTTCGAGCCTTCATCCACTTCTTGAGAGAATGATGTTTTTTCCATGCCCAATAGATTACTGATTGAGTCGAAATCGTACGTTTCACTGTACTTTTGTCGCACCTTCTTTTTCACAAATTTGTCCCAATAGTTTACAGGGAATGATCTAGAATTAAAACGATTTAATAGATTACAATTTTATGGTAAATACAAATATAAGATGTAGTAAAAAGTAATCAATTGTTTTCCAATATATGGTGGATCTCACGTTGTCTACGCGTGATTGGGCTGGGTTATGATTTTGAGATTATATTTTCTAATAAAAAATCTTTTAAGGCAGTTTAAGGATTGTTTAACTATCGCTTAAGTATCGCTTGATAGGGCGTAGAATGTACACCTAAAAATAAGTTATATTTTGCAGTTTATCTTGAATGAATGCGAAAATGCAAAATTTTTGATACAGTATTAGCAAGTTATTGATTAAAACGGTGACTATTTCATTTAAATTGGATCATTATAATCAATTTCATGCAAAAATAATGGATTACTTTTGGTAACCCTTTTATATTTAAATAAACGCACTTTGCTGATATAACAAGTTTGTCCCAATGCGACTTAAGATCATCATCTTCCGGTTGCTCAGCAATATACAAGCCATCGAATTCTAAACGTCTGGCAATTTCCTTCTCTCTTTTGAATATAGCTAGCGGGACCTTCAAATGATAATAAGCAATCAGCATCGCAAGTGAAACAAGCGAATGCAGTAATGCAGCTAAACGCATAACGTGCGCCATATAAAAGTAATCTTCATCAACGTGCACCAATTCCAGCGGATCTTCTTCCTCCTCGGAACCACCACCCGAACCATCACCTGATCCACCGTCTCCAGATCCTTCACCGATCAAATCTTCCATACCGCTGGCATCACCTGCTCCGCTACCACTTCCATCGTCTTCACCCAAAGTCGAAACCTACAGCATTATATATATTATAAAGTATGTACACTCGAAGTACAATCGAACCTTATAGAAAAGTAACATGAAGTTAATGCAGAAAGCCAAAACCAATGCAACGTATTTAAGATTGTAGAAATTCCTAGCCAAAAATGAAACCGCCTTTTGTGAATAAGCGCCCAAATTAATTTCGCTCGCCGCTGTCGGTTCAGTTGTAGCTTGTGCTTTATGTTCACTCTCAATTGCAGCCATCGCCGCTTGCTGAGCGGCTTGCGCTTCAGCTTTTTCTTGAGCGGCCCTCTTAGCAGCTTCTCCGCCAAGCAAATCTTGCAGGGAAATTGGCGCCTCTGGTTGTTCTCCTTCCGGATGCGCTTCTGCACCTTCTTCTGAAGTTGTTTCGCCTTCGCCCTCCATCGACGATTGCTGAGAGCTGACTGGTGATTCATGTGGTGCCATTTTCATTCTATTTTAATTAGATTATATACTTTAATAAATGATTGAGTTAGGAAATGAATAAACGTACTGTCCTCCTTCTTCTTTTGTGATGTCTAATCCAAAGGCTTGCATTTGCCCAGGAGGTTCATCCGCTGCTGGTAAAGCCGGCAACATTCTTAATTGTGGCTTTTCTTCTTTGGCAACTTCATGCGGCTCCTCTAGTTGTGGACCTCTCATTAAGTTCATTATAATGCCGCCGATATAGCTAAAACATTATGTAGTTTACATTTCTATTTTATGACCTTAATAATAATTGACAATAATTATTCACAACAGTGGTTCTCAAATTTTTTCGAGTCACAAAGCCTTTTCGAATTTAAATACGATCACGGTGTCTTCTTGCAACGAAATTGTTTACATGTTGCCCTACTCCAAGTAAAAGTTGGAACAATCGTATAAAAATTTATTAAAAAGTATTCAGAAATTGTTCGTCTATTTTGTGTTTAAAAATTATGCGGTTCCATTGTTTGGTATATTAAAAGCGTAAAAGATACATTTTTATAAAACTTACAAGCCGAAGACTAATGAAACTGCACATGTAGCCATAATATTCTAACAGATGAAACTTATTGAAATAATTGAAATCATTTGAGATCAAAAAATGCTCGTGATTGGAGTGTAAAATATAAATGTCTGTTTCAACGATAGCCAACCTACGGCCCGTGGGCAATTTTCGGCCCGCATAATAAGACTATTTTGCATTTATCTAACAAATTTTTACACTTGTTGACCATTTTTTACTACTTTTTTAGAATTTCTGTACAGATGTAGCATTTTTTAACAAATTTTTAATTTTTCCGAGTGATTTTAGTACGTTTTTCAACACAATGTCCCAAATTCCTGTATTATTAAATTACATTTTGGCTTGCCAGTATATTTAAGCCCTAATTTTGACTGCAATATAAAAAAGGTTGTCCACTCATAGTCTTAAAGTATTAGTGCGCTTTTTTACAACAGCAGAGCTAAGAGAGAACAGTGGTCACTTGAGTTAATCTCTTAATTTAATTTACTTTATAATAGTTCACCTAGTGTGCACAAAGAAGATTTTCTATATTTCGTGGAGCTTTGAACATGTATACCCAAATTAAAAAAAAAATGCGAATCATTGAGTTACTGTTTTTCTACAACATATCAATAGCGTGAAATAAAAAGCAATAGTGTTGAGCATTTTTGCTACTATAAAATAGTTCTTTTTAAAAATTAATCGTTACATTTCATATTTTTTTATTTTTAACTTAAAATATGGCAGGAATTAAACAACATTTGATTAAATTGGATGCCTTATTAAAAATGTTATGTTACCTTGTGCGTTTTCCAAAAATATATATTAGCAGACTAAATGTAAATTGTTAGTTTAGACATTTTCCAGTGTTCTCTGATATCCACATTCCCTTACCTGAGAATTGATGATACACCATAACCCGAATAGTAAAACACCATGAATATGTTTTTAAAGAACGCAACAACTAATTCGTAAACAGACATCGTTTGCATTTCAGCAATTTTATGTTTAATATTTGCCGGTGACATTGAAGCAAAACCGTAACTGATACCATCTTTAACCGCTTGAATAGTTCGTCGAATTGGATCTTTGCCAGCTCTACAATGTTAATCCAGTATAGTTTATAGTTAATTAAATGAACATGTTAAATAATACTTTTCTTCATCTTCATCCTGTAGGTAATTATAATTGGCAGATCTGTTTGTACCTGGTCCTCCCGACTCCTCGACAGCCATTAGACCACTAGCATGCTGCATTTCAAAGATGGCATCCTCGCAGAAGTTAATGAACGCTTCCAGCTTTTCCTTATCGCCACCCTCTGTTACAATTGAATAGAAGAAGGCTCTCTTTGATTCCTTAATTTGTGGCTTCTCCCATTGCTCGATATTGGATTCTTTAATTTCAAAGTATACCCGTTCGATGCGTTTGCTACCACCCATAATTTCAATACGCCCTAAGAACGGCTCGAAATAATTTAAAACAGATCCGGCTGTTTCCAGGAAACGTGCCAATCTCGGTTCATTTGGCATGTGCTCAGATAGATTAGTTAGAAGTACAGCTAAATTAAAACCAATTTCTTTAGATGGTTCATGGAAGCGATCGATGAAGCCAACATAGTCCATTTTGCCATCATGATTAACCTCGCAGCAAGCAAGAAGGAATTCAATTTCTTCGGGTGTATAGTTTTTAGATTGTTCCATTTTTTCCTTGAAATCTTTAGGCAACACCCAGCCTTCGTTGTTAGGATCAATTTCTTGAAAACTAGCGGACGATGTAAGTTCCTTTAATTTCAAGAACATATCAAAATATTTAAGAATCAATTCTACATTTGATGCGCTCTCCACCAACGTATCAACCATCTGTTTACCAATAGTGCCGTTAACAACGTTACCCTCAAGCATTGACAACATCATTGTGATCATGTCCTTTTGCAAATTAAGAAGTTCCTTTAATAAATCGACTTGGCTTGAATGCTTGGAAAGTTTATCTTGCATATGCGAGAACAGAAACAGAAAACCACCAACTGCATCCCACAATCTACAAATTAATTACACAATTAATTTTAATTGTGAGTAAATAATAAGATAAGAAAAAAGTTTTTAAATTTTACAAGGTCTGTTCCATAAGTAATGCGACCAATTGTTTCTGAAATGATATTATGCCACTGCGGCTCTTCAATTGTGAGCTAGCTAGCTAGTATAATGATAAATGCAAAACAAAATGGAAATAAATAAAATTGTCGCTTAGTAAAAATTTACGGAATTAATCAGAAAAAGTCTGTTAAGCCCGGATTTTTATTCTACAAAAGCCATCTTTCGTTTCGCAGATGTGATAGAAAATATAATAATAACAACTCATTGTTTCTATTTTCAATTCTATCTGCATCAAAGTCTCAAAAGACAGTTGTCTTTATTCAAAAAATCATCTCATTTGAGAAGACATGAAATACATAAAACAAAAGATGACTTTTGAAGACTATGCTTCTTAGTAAGAAAAATTCTGAAAACAAAGGCATTGTTGTTTACGCGCTATTCTGTTACCTTGCGTTTTTATATATTGTTTAGATCTTGCGCTCAGATATTTTATTGTGTGATATTTTCTGGCGAACATCTGAACGCAAGATGTAGGGTCCCTCTTTGACACGTTTCATGGCTATGTTAAAAGATCGCCTGCAATTCATGTTAATTGTGGGTTGTCATTTTATGGCGGACGTTCTTGTAATTGCGGATACCGACAGTCGACGCCACTCCCAGGTTATTATTTTATCCATCCCCCTTCTCAAAGGCAAGATCTGAATGTAAAATTTGTGGATATTTTAAGTCATTCGGGATCGAAACATTTTTGTAGACGTACGCACATAGATCGATTTTGTATCTCTTGTCATGCGATTAAGCGCGCCTCGTATCAATAAATTTATATTAATACTCAAAGATACGCGTTTCATTTTCATCCGTCACGAATTTTCTTTCGCGACGTGTTTAATTTGGGTAACTGGACGCTTTTATTTCCGGCGAACTCAAAAAAACACTTAGGTATGATAAAATTTCATGGACATCCACTGCGGTTCTTGCCAGCAATTACTTCTGACATCAAAATTTATATTAAAATTTGATTTACAATTGCTTTATAAAATCACGTTACTATTACATTAACTCAAAACGGGGTTTTCGTAGTCAGAAAACAATTATCCCATTAATTATAAAATAGAGACTAAATTTAGAGAAATCAAAATTATAGTTAACCTAATGATTATTAGATTGATTAAAGAAAACCTTTAATCAACAAATATTGAATGTATGTATATGGCGTACCTGGAGTGTGCAAGTGCCTGTTGATTAAGAGTACATGGACCTTGAATAACCTCAGTGAGTGTGTTGAAAACTTGACTTGCAACTCCGATAGCTTTGAAGAAGTTTGCTTTGCCAGCTGGATCTATCAGTTGCTTGCTAGAATAATGCCAATAGAAATCCATTATAGATTCTTGCAATCTGAGCAAATAATCGACAGTACAGATGACAACGTTAACAGTCGTCGTGTTTCCTGCCTGCGTACGCAAATAGTTTTGCCATTCAAGATTGTGCCCTTCACAAGTCAGTTGGATAAAACGGAAAAGCGCACATGTAAATTCAGCGTCATGCATGTTTTTCTCGCCAGCAGCACCTATAAGTTAATATGTAAGTAATTAACATATTTGCAAATTATTTATTGTTTACCTTCTGAACCGACGCCTAAACCTTCTGCTTTTGTATTACGTTCAAACGCGTCCAGATCCAAAACACTGCAACTGTTCATTAGACCGGCAATACTAGTGAAGAAGCCAACATCCTTTTTGTCTTTCAGATGATTTAGCATACCCATTTGAATGTCAACATTACCACCGCGTAGAATTGAGATACCTAATTGCAATGTCTTCATTACCATTTCTGACGGAACACCTTTACAGGCAGAAATGTGAAGCAACACCATTTCAGCAACACCGCGGTTTGCAAGGCGCGCTTGGTGGAATAATAATTTTTGCTTTTCCATTTCTTGTTCCTACATTAAATAAACATTAACATTTTAATAATGATTATAGAATATTTTTGAAAATACTACCATAAGCTTTTCCATTGAAGTTCTCTGTTAATCGTTAAGCGTTAAAAGAATAATTAGTATTTTATGTTAGTTTATGTAAATGAAAGGAGATTTTACGGTATGGCATTTTGTAAGATTACGATTTGGATTTACATGAGGATCATTTATGTTCTTATTAACTTACGTGAATTGAAGCGCCCCCTTCTTCGCCTTCACCTTCTTCTTCATCACCTTCGCCTTCTTCCTCCTCCTCGCCGCAGGACTTGGCAATAATTTCAGCATAGCTCATATACAATGGATCCTCTTGCAACGCACCAGATCGTTCAGTCATCGCACCTCTACAGAATGTCGTGACCAGCTGTGTGAGAGGATCAGGTTTAACTTCCTCCTCTTCCTCCTCGCTCTTCTTTAGTTCAGCATCTTCAAAGCTTTGCGTCAAATCTTCTATCAGCACTTCTTGGCCAACATTTTCATCTTGTAACCATAACTCATAGTAGGTGCGTGCGAATAGATTGCAGGCACGATGTCTAAAGAAATACATATTAGGATGAGCAAATGCCAGATTTAACTATGTTAGTTCAATAACAAACACACCTGCTTATTTTATATAAAGGTTTAAATCTCAAACAAGCAACAGCTGCACGTTTTCGCGCTGCGTTCAACACACGCCGCCAACCAAACTTATTACATTTAGGTCTAGTCGCCTAAAAGGTTTAATAGAAAAAACAAAACAATCGGTTAGTTATAACAGTAGTGCAAAAATCTGGACACACAAATTTGCGCTAAAACTTGACTTATTCAAAATCAAACGCTGTTGTTAGTGTGTACATTGTACAGTATACTTTTATTTATAAAGTGCAAGTTAATGAAAAGCGTGAGTTTCGTTTTATTTGATTTTTTTTTGTTGTAATATCACAAACCTGGGTAAACTGTGTAAGGATGCCTGACGGAAACAAGACAAAACTGCACGTTTACGTTGTGTTGATACAACGCTCCTATAAACACCTTTCTGTTGTTGTTGAGGATGATCAATCTAAGTGCAAGCAAATCATAATAAGAACGAAAGAAAATCGTAAAATAAAATGTGCTTTTTGTAGTTTTCACATGAGAGTATATTGAGAAAATTGTTTAATATAAAGTACGCATAAAATACTCACCATGTGGAGACCAAATAGTACTTTGGCCATTGCCACAATTCTATCGACTGTTTCTTCAAGCTGATTTTTACCATTGGAGTCGGTCGTATTGACGGTGACGCATTTTTTGCTTCCCAACTGGCTGTATAAGTAATGCTGCCAAGACATTTCATCGGCGGGATCAATTTTATCTGGTAGTGTAAGTTGGGTCTTAGCAAATTCAGCGATGTCACTTTCAGCGAATTTCTAAAATTGAAATTTGAATTTAATCAAACCATGATTAATGTTTCACATTTACCTTAAGGAATCGATCTTTGCAGTGTTGTACAAGTTCCTGTTCACGGCCAGCAAACAAGTTCAAACCAACTGGCAATAAGCGTTTCAAACAAGCCACCATCAATGACGCCTGAATTTCTTTATCTTTATCACGTTTCTTATCGCGATGTTTCTTCTTTTTCTATAATATTCATTATTTTGTTACTAAATGGTTATTTTGAAACAAGTTTTTAATTAAAAAATTAAGTATTCAAATGCTATTTTATCGTCAAAATTCGTCACCCGTCTGAATGGCTTAGTGGCAAATATCTCGGTTACCACGCTGACTGTCCTAGTAGACTGCAGATTTAACATCATGTCGCCTAAGCCTTTCACTCTTGATTTTTTTTAAATATATGATTCAAATAAATTAGGTGATCATTTGAATTTCATCAAAATTACCCAAAATTAGTATTAAAAATATTGTAAGAAATTATGAATTAATAATGTCTTCCTTTTAAAAAATAGTTTTTCCAAGGCCAGTGAATTTTTGGCCATAAGAAGTTTACTTTTTAAATAATTAAAAAATAACGTAAACTAAAATGGAAAAGTTTTAATTTTATTATCGATATTGTAATTGATCTACAGAAAATATACCTACATCCGAAAAAAGTAAACAGGTTCACAAAAATTGTAATTTATACTAAAACATCTTATCCAAAAAGAATAAGTCAAACCCATAATAGAATAAATTTGTAGCCTAACCAAAATTTAACCCTTACACACGTGAATACAAGTTTTAGTGAAACAAACAATAGGCGTGAATGCTTAGAAATCAGAACGTAATAAAAAAAAATTCATTGTNAGAATAAATTTGTAGCCTAACCAAAATTTAACCCTTACACACGTGAATACAAGTTTTAGTGAAACAAACAATAGGCGTGAATGCTTAGAAATCAGAACGTAATAAAAAAAAATTCATTGCCATCGAATAAAAATTGTTTAGTGATAAGTATATAAATATTGGTATAATTAGTTGTTGGAATGCATAAGAGATTTATTCTTATTCGCAATGATGTACTTTATAAGCCTTTTACGCCTATTGTTCGAACTTTAGATTTCTCTGGGACATATGTGTCCCAATCAAATCGTCAAATTGCTCCAAACATGCCCGTGTAGCGAGATATAACCAACTTGTTAAAAATGGACGCCCCGACGCCTCGCAGCAGCAGTATGACGCCCTAGAGTCACCAAATGGGTTGTTTTAAGAGCCATAAACAATTTACATATTTTATAACTCTTTTCAGCAATTTTTCGCCCAAAACATGGCCCAATATTTGTCAAATCAAAAAATGTTGTTAATAAAACTCGCTTGAAATGCAATTTTACGTAGGATAACTTTACTAATCTATGCCTAAACTACCTTTACTCGATGCTCATGTATTCCATTTTAAATAAATCAACATTAAAAAATGATTTAATATTAAATATTTAAAAAAATATAAAAATTTACGATAAAATTATATTTGCATGTTATACTAAATATCATCAAAATTATTACTTTATATAATACTTACAACTTTGCCGCCGCCACTACTTTGTGCACCTTCTGCCATTACCGGTCGTCTTGTTGCTGTTGGCATAATCAAAGTCATATTATCAATTTCGTTTGCAGAGATGAAGTTTTGTTCCTCCTTCAAGAAGTACTGCGACTTGGACCAGATGTTAAATATGTCGGCAATGTGATTGTATAACTCTTCAGCTTCGTCAATGGTGTGTTTTAACCAATGATTACGTTGCAAATCAACATACTTAATAAGCAACGGGTAGAAGGAATAAATATCGCGAACCAGCAAGTGCCAGTCCTCTTGAATTTGTGCTTCCACCTGGGAGGTGTCATCCGACGAACTCTTAATGAAACCTTTCAAGCTTTCCTCCTTATGGAACATTGCCTCCGTACGCTTTTTAACACGTTCGGCCAACGGTAAGAATGGATCTTTCAATAACTCCTCGCTGCTGTTTATAATAATTTGTTGGGTGTATGCAGCAATTCTAGTCATCCATGGAGCGGTCTCATTGCCAATATTCTTTTTAATTAGCTTAAGCACATTTTTCAGCAACTGGTTCATATGTTCGGCCGTCACCATGGTGATATGGTTTCTAGAAATGTTTAGTTTAACTAGACGAATTGCAATTATATCGCTGTGCTCGAAATCAAAACTTATTTTTTGCAACAAACATGGGACATACTAAGGTAACTTACTTTGAGCACGCTTTAAAGTTTACCTCCATTTTTAAGTTAGGTCAATTTAATAATTTTTAAATCAACAGGCTTATTTTGTTACTTAAATTTTGGTCAACAAGTTCTGAAACTGGGTGATTTAACTAATTTGAGATCGGTGATTGCAATGATGTCTATCATTTTTAAATTATAGCTCGCGGTTTTAAGAAATGATTTCACATGCATAATTCACCGTTATGGTAGACAAAAAGAGTGACCGCTTACTCTAGCGTATTATTTGCAGATATCTCAGGTAAAGACTTTTCTTGTCAACATTTTTTGATATTGGAACTATGATTCGGTAGATTTTATGGCTTACCCAACGATTGGGCGATTTTAATGTAATTGTAAAAAAGGTTTGTGCCATTAAATCCATCGTACTTGCATTAGGTTTAGTTTCAACCAGTATGTCACATGCTTATTGACTGTTTCGACTAGCACAGTCACTTAAACGTACCCTCCTGTAGGACTAACGTTGTCGGGTCCTTGGCTCCACCAGAATGGCAAATACGAACACAACATTGGCATAATCACATCAATAACATGCATGGCGTCACTGTATGTTTTTTCACTTTCAACAAATTGATCGACTTCGGCCAGAATGGTTTCTAGCGTTGGCATCGAGCCTTCCATCTTTTGCATTATATCCTGAGCTTCTAACGAGTGGTCAGCAATACGATTCAATAAAGAAAATTGATTATGCTTATTTAAGTGCGGCTCAAGATATGCTACTGGGAAGCAAGATGCAAACGCTCCCAAACACGATCCTAAAACATTACATCAACTTAATTACATCCTCGCAGGTGAGATTAATGACTGACATACCTAAAGCAGGCTTATTACGCTCCAACTCAGTTTTCAGATATTTACGGTCACGTGTTAAAGTTAAATCAGTACCAAGTGTATACAGTGCTGATAAAATTTTGTAGGATGCTACTTGGATTTCATCGAGAAGTAGATCGTTGCCATATTCACAATTCGCTAGATGATCGAACAAGGCAGTTAATATGGGAAGTACGACTTGATTGACATAAAATAGCGATGTTGATGTTTTCAAATGCGTGCCACGCAAATGACTGTACTTGCCCTAAAATATAAAAAGTTATTGAAAATTGATGCAAAAACGTATCAAAATTTCAATATAGACTTTTAGACTCATACAGGGTGTTTCATGAGCTAGTCACAATATTCTGAGAATTAATTTTAAGAACAAGATGTTTAAAAATAATATTTAAATTTTCAAAGATTTTGAAGATGTTGCATAACGATTTATTACGAGTTAATAATTATTAGGGTTAGTCGAATGAAAAGCGAACACCCGCTACCATTTGAACGTGAAATGGCTTTATTTCAAAATAATTACCAAAATATAATATACGATATTATCCCACACGGAGATATAGATCCGTCAGCTATATACCCTTTTTTAGTAAATTGAAACTGATTGTCTCATGTTCCTGTGGGATAAATGTGAAAACTTTTCATTTGACTGATCCTAATAAATAAAAAAAATGTGAAAAGACACGTTTCTACTAAATGCCTAAGCAAAAGAAAATTTTGTATTCAATCGGTTGTAAAAACAGCTTTTTGAATAATTAAATGTGTTATTATTTAATAAACTCTATTCGAGTAATTTTCGCAGCGGAAATTTTGAGCCGTGGTTGAAAAAATAGTATGATGCTTAACACTTCAATTAATTATGATATCTCCCATATAAAAATAGTGTTTAGAAGCATTTTGTTCTAAAATAACCCCAAGCCAATTTTAGCATAACACCCTGCATGTAACTTTAATAATTTAGCTAGTTATTATTTAACAAACCTCTTGCAGATTAAGAATCGTGTGTCCCAAGTCATCAGCAGTATTATTAAAGAATGTTAACATCGACGTACGAATAAATTCAGGGCAATTTTTCACCAACGATTTGGCATCAATACCCTTAACCAGAACTTGTAAGCATCGTACGGTAATTCGAACATCAGCGCCAAATGCAGCTAAGCGCACACGCAGTAAGTTTGCTAATTTACAGAACAACGCAGCGACCATCTCTTTTTCCTTCAAGCTGGCTGCCCCAATGTTATTCGTGGCCGTTGCTACAGCAATAAAGTAGTTTCGATTGGTTGAAAAGTATTTTTCCATTAATGGCAACACAACTTTGGAGAAGAATTTGATGTCTCTGGTTGGTGTTTTGAATGAGTTGCGCCGACTGAACGTGGTGGAGGGTTTCAACATCTTCATGTTGATGGTGGCACGATCCAGATATGAAATGAGCTTTTCTAACAAACTGTAGGCGAAACGTAATTCAATTGCCGGTCCACTTGCGCTTTGTTCAGTTTCTTGTCCGCCGCGACTCGGTTTATGCAGTTTATATCCTTGATATTGAAGATATTTCAAAAACTCTTGTGAACGCTCGCGATCTTTACGCTTTTCTTTGTCTGTTAGCAAGTCGTATGGGACCAACTGTGGATGAATACCTCCGCCGCATGTATTCAACTCTTCTTTCTTCTTCTTTGCCCAGATGTCGTGCGCGTTTTCGGCCAATCGCTCGGCCATGTTTTGCATTTCACGCGACAGCGTTAAGTTTGTCATATCAACGGGATGTGGATTATAATTGAATGGTGACGATGACTCGGGCTTGGATGCACGACGTATTGAATTGCGATGATTTGACGGCACATCTACTTCAGTGTGCTCCACGGTCCAACCGATCGCCAACAACGCTTTGAGCGATTCGCGTACTGGCTCCTTATAACGCTCTTTTTCATAATCATTCAACATATTGTACGGCTTCAATCTTGGATGGGTTTTGGCGGAATCGCTCCACTGCTCGCCGTACTGCCAACCGTTTTCTAACTTACGAGAGGACCAAGCATCGTGATAATGTTCAGAGAACTTTTGAACAATCGAATTTAGATCGTTATTTAAAATAACCGTACCGGTGCTAATTGGCTGTGGATCATATGGACCATCTGTACCAGTAGTTTTATTACCATAAAATTCGTCATCGTAATTTTTGGATAAAGAATAGTCTGGTGGCAATGCACAACCGATTGCAGTTAGACAAGGCAACGCTTTACCGAACAAATCAGGATCATAATCCATTTTACTCAAAGAATCGAATATATTTGAAAATAGAATCATTGTTAGTCGTTTTTCTTCATCGGTTGAAGCGCCAAAAACGCCTTGACCACCAGTAGTGCTATAATATTTACTGCACCGGTCATAATGCAGCGTCAGCAATCGTAAAGCTACTGTAGTGTATTCAGACAAGTTTGAGACGTCAATAGTTAACTTTCTCAATAGCTTCAATAACATCGCTGGTTGCAATTGGCTGGTTAATGCAACTAAGAAATCTGAAATACTCTCACGTTGTCCTTTTGTAAGCATTCTATTCTTTGATAAACGATAGACTGTATGCAATGTGGCGTCCAGTAATGAAGCATAATTTTCTGCTTCGCTATAGAAACTGCTGTGCTGAATAAGGAGCGGCAAAATGGAGTTTCCAATGTAACGATTCATGCTCAATGCCATGTCCGACTCGCTGCCATCGTTTTTGTCCAACATTGTCGCACAACGTAAATCGGGCAGGAAGGCTTCCTCTAGTAGTTTAAAGAACAGTTCTTGAGTTTCAATACCATAAACGCGCTCCAAAAATAGTACTATCGATTGCTTGTGAAGTGGCAGCAAACCAGATGGCATATCGGATTTTGGCTTTTCCTCGCCGGCAGCTGGATTTGAGATTGTGAATCTTAAACTTAATACGCCTTGAAGATCTTCTAGGGGTACCAACGAACGCAGAATGGCTCTAGCACGCAAAGATTCGTTTTTACCCTGTAAAAAAGATTTATAATTTATTAGATGAATTTGAAAATATTATAAATTTCTTGTCATAGTTTCAAATTAATTGTTTTATTAAACATATGTCTTTCAAAAATGTCTGTAGACAATCAACTACCTTAAAAAATGAACACAATCGACATACATTAAAAAAGTAATAGCAATGTGGTACTTAAATAAATATATACCTATAAATAGCTTCATTTAACCTATTTAGAAAACCGTTATTTCATAATAACTTATAACATTTTATCAAAATCTTTCAATTTCAGCGTAAACTGCAGATTTTTATATAATAGTCACTGGCTATTTTGGAGTTTATGAACAAAAACGTGTTTGTTTGGAGTATTGAAGCAGCTTATTATACTATTGAACATAATTATTCAAATTTATAAACTGCAGACTTATACTTTAGTCACGTTTAGTTTATAAAATTTATTGTTGTTTCTTGTATTTTACTGTTTATTCAATGGTTAGTTTGTAGTCTAGGAAAAAATGTGACAGTTTAAATGTAAAATATTCATTCGCAGAGCAGTTTATCATATCCATAAATGTCTTTTAAGTATTAACTAGTTAACTAAAATACTGAATTTTGTGTCTGAATATATTTCAATAATTACCAAAGCAATAACAGCTGAATCAGGTGCACAGCGACCCAACAAATCAACCAATGTACAATAAAAACATAAAATAGCGGCACCAGTATCAATATAATCTTCATCGTCATCACTTTCGGGCAAGGGATGTTGAAATTGTGCAATATTAACGGTTCCCTCCGCTTCATCATTTAATTTGCGTCGGTCTGAAATGCGTTCGGACATCTAAAAAACAAAAATATGATAATATCTAAGAAGTAATTAACAACTTTATGAAATACCTTGTTAGCATCCATAATTGCCTTCAATAGACCTTCACCTTCACCTCTCAAGGCCGGTCCAAGACATTCTGGTCTTCTAATCAACAATCTGATAACTAAGTTTGCATTTTCCTCAACGCTTTCACCGTTCACCCAAACGCAATAGCGCAAGAAATCTAAGTAGCGCTCGCCCTCAACCGGGTCCCAACCTAAATCTGGATAACCCTTTTCTACCAGCTCAGAGTTGGATTGCAAGCCGCAACGTGATAAATATATAGCGATCTTCTCTAAATAATGTTCACGCAATGCCAAAGCAAGTTCAGTATTCTCCATAAGAGATGAGTAGGCAACGTCTAGTGGCGTAGAACCGCGCAAACTTGGTCTGGCCAACAAAATATTACTGTTATCCAATAAGAAATCAAAATGTTCAAACATTGCCTTTTGATTTTGGCGACCGGTACGACAGAAGTAACACAAAAATCTACAACAAGCGACAACCATCTCATGCGATGTATCCTAAAATAGGAGATATAAGAATACTATAATCATTTAAAAAAATATTTTATTTAACTGCAGGTGCTTCTCCTTCTCCCTGTGCCTGGGCAGCTTCCTGAGCTTGCGATCTTCTTCCCAATGTATTTATCATCACAGCCATAACGTTTTCGTGGATACGCAATACGCGAATTAAATCAGGATGTTGGAAGAAAGTATGATTGTTGACTAGTCTCCTAAAATAAGAATAATTACGTGTATTTGCTGGTTTTATAAGTAATTAAATTTACCATAATCTCTTTCTCATTAAAGCTTGCTCTTCTGGAGACATTTGTACGGGAAGCAGCGATCGGATTTGGCTTAAGCCAACCCACATTTCGGCAACGTCCTTTTTCGTCTTGGCATTAATAATGTAGGTCTTGCTTAACGCCTTAATTAACTCGCCAACAGCGTCGTACTGTCGTACTAATAAACTAAACATTTCTTGCACTAATTTGGGCAATTCAATTTGCGCTTCTTCTGCCCAACTCATGACGGTTGATATTAAAACTTTCCTAAATATTTCCTCCGGAGTTTTCTTTTCAGGCTCAGGTTCTTCTTTGGGTTCCTCCTCTAATTCCTTAACAGCATTAATAAAATTATAGAGTTTCTTAATCGGTCCAGGTTTTGCAGCATCTTCGGCGACTTCTTCTTCGGCGGGAACTTCCAAAGCTTTTAATGATACGGTTTTCATTAAATCATCATGGAAAGCGTTCATCTTTTCTGTCAAATCTTCGCCAATCAAGCAATTTTCTTTTTCTTCCTCTTCCAAATTTTTGAAGCCCAAAATTGCCTTCATTTGCTCGCGCGGTGGACATCTGAATTCCCTCGTTTTTTTCGCAGCAATCGCCGACGGTAAATCAGACTGTTTAATTTCGATATAGCGACGCAATTGATCACTTTGCAGTTCACCAACAAAGTCGTGACCAAACGCAATAATTGATTCAACACGATGGCGTAGTTGTACATCGTTCAAATGTTGCAGCAAGTAACACATTTGCAATTTGGCGCCTTCCGCCATTTTCATATGTAGCAATCCTTTGCGATGTTCATCTTTGCCCTCCTTATCGAATGTGGGATCCCAAGTTTCTGGATGTATCATAATCAATAACTTTTCTACATCTTCGTCGTTAAGCATGCCTACTAATAGTAAGCGATCTGTTAATTTCAACACTGGGACAAACAGGTTTTCATTTGATCCACCAATTGGATCTCTATTATGAACTTGATTGACTTCAACGGCTTCAGCTACAGCGACCATAACAAAATCGCGAACTACATCTAATGGGAAGTATGGCGAATAGAGATTTTCAATGTTGTCTATTGTCTCACTGAAAATATAAAATGTAATTGCAGTTTGGAAACATGCAAATTTTAAACTACTCACGTTATGTCAGTCATTTTCATTTGTGGCATGACCGATTCCTTTTGTAGACGCTTTAAGCTATGTCCCATTTCTGGATCCTCATAAAGTTCCTTTAGTTGTGGACCCAAAGGAATGACGTACTCATTCTTGCACACCTCCCTATACACATTAATCGATTATTATTAACATGTTTGTTTATAACATTGCATTTATATTACATTGTGGTTGCAAATGGATCCAAATGTACCGCGATCAGCAAATCATAGAATCCTTGACGTAACGGTCCACTCATGTATTCTGATTTGATTGCATACAAAAGCTGCTTTTGATCAACGTGCTTGCAAAGTGCATGAGCGGCACGATAATTGCTTTGATAGCATAGTGCAGCATACAGTGTAAGTGTGTGAGCATGAAATGATAGCATCTTATCCATTTCAATAAGTTCCAAAACGTCAATGCATCGATCCTCTTCGGGGATATGGAGTGCTAGCATCGAAATGGCATCTTCGCAAAGCATTGACCAGCCGCGAATGTCCGACAGCTTTAAGCCGTGAACTTGAAGGCTTTGATTTGGAACGCGTGCCCATTGGTGTGGCTTCAAACATTGGACTTTTAAGCGTGGTGGAAATTGCGGAATTACGTGTTTGGCGCTATTTTGTAAAACTGCAGCAGAGAGAGGAAGACTGGTAGCTGTACGTCCCAATTCAATTTGTAAACATTCTTTACTCGTCGCCTCAACGAAAATCGCAGGAAATAGTTTTGTCTCTGGCTCCATCTAAAATTTAACAATAAGTATGGGTAATTAACTAAGTATAAGCTAAGTAACCTTAAATCGATGTTTTGTGCCTTTTCCCTCACAGGTAAATGATATAATACCAGTGGCAGCATCTGCAAAGCATCCTATAAACATGCCTTGCGACGCGCCTTTTCCAGAAGCGTCGGCTGTAACTTCATTATAAAGCTCATCGGCTCTAATCATATAACATGATTGTCTTTC